>JACXGI010013296.1:0-21098 GCA_016801175.1 Esox masquinongy | reverse complement strand
CATTTACCAAGAATGATTTGTTGGCGAGAGATCTGATATTAAGTAAAGCCAGCTTAATAGATTTAATAGGGGTTCTTGGACTAGTAGGTTGACATGTTACAGTTAACAGATTAGACAAGTTTACTTTATAGGTTGAATGCTCACAATTCCTTCTATTTCTAATCAACACAGGAATAGAGATACTGGGTCCTAGCTTGTACTCAAAACAATCGGCATTGCTATTTTCACAATAGCAGGGACCCGAAGCACATAGGAATATTAGCTTTGCGTCCATCGTGCTGAAGTTACTAATCGTTATTGTTAAGGATAAAGTGCCCCACTTTGGAAATCAAATGCCTGTCCAATACGTTTGTTTTGGTTACTGACCTGTATCTATTTGACTGGTAAGCAGGTTAGGACTGTAACCAGCTAATAGTTTGTTTTAACCAGCAAGGTAGTAGATAAATGTAGCTGCCATGTACAAAAGCTGTGCAGCGGCTAATGACTTTCAAGAGGGGTTGATTACTTTGTCATTTAAATTACACTATATGGGCTTAGAAAATACACTGATATGCGGATATAGGGGTATACCAATATCGATTCTAATTAGAAAATGTTCAGGTTCGATTTCGAACTGCGAAATTGAAGAGGAGTTTGCGAATTCTGTGATTAAGGATCCGCACGTCATTGATTGTGGCCAGCTGTTACTATCTCCACGATATCCATGCAACCGATTGTGTACGGTTCATGTAAAGGAGTTGGCATTAAACAAATTGCACTATTTAAACCGTTAAAACCAACTATTCCGCTCTATATTTGCAGGCCTGTTATTTATTTAACTTCGGTAGCAACAGTAACACTCTACATTAGAGATTAGTCAGCAACAATAAGACTTCGGATTTTCATATGTTGCCTTCAAAATGAAGGTCTGTGGTGTGTCTAATTTGTGTTGTGTAGGCTACATTTTCAAAGGAAAATCTATGTGTGGGAAATTATAAATGAAACAAAATTACGATTTCAATAAAACTTTACATAGGTTAAAGAATATTATAAGCTGGAGCACAGAAGAAATGGTTAGAGCTTATATAAGCTAATGTAGAGAACATGATCTAATATAAAGCATCCTATTTTGATGTCATTGTTTTTTATTTGCTTGTGCTCATTTGCTTTGGAGATTGATTGATTGTGCAATACCACTCTAGATGTGTTTACACTGCACCTTTGCCTAGAGCTAAGAGCATCCTAAGCCCTGAGCTAAGGGGCTCCTTAGCACTGGGCTAAGCAAGTGTTCACACTTGCATATTTTGAAGTGGAAAAGCACCACCCTTAGCCTAGGGCTAGCTGGCCATGCTCTGGAGTAGTGTTAGCACTGACTTTTCAGGGCTAGCCCTAGAAAAATTGTGACAAAAAACCAGTGTGAACCAGGGTCAAGAACAAACCATAGAACGTTTATTGTCCAGTCACAAAAGCTGCCCTTTCACTTAATTTACATACGCTTGTGACACGCACCGTTACCAACAGCTTCGTCTGTTTTGGTCCTTTCACTCTGCAAAGTTTTGTCGTTTCATCATACCTGCTCTATCTTAGCAAAGTAGTTATTGCAGCTTGCTTTGGTGGTAAATCCGGCAAATATGTCGAAATAACTAAGGTTGACTAAATTTTTTCTCTTTTGCGTAGTTTTAACAAAGTTGTTCATTCAAAAACCGACAGGCTGGGCATCTTGATTAGTTGATGTCATGAAGTTGTTAATTGAATCGTGGTAGCATAACATTGATCATGTGTCAGTGATGTAGGCTACAGTAACATTATTCGCATGCCAAAGAGAACGCAACATTTGCAGCTAATCATAGAATGTAAAATGGCATTGTGTTGTATCCATTAGCCCAGGGCTTAGGAACACAAGTGTGAATCCTTATCCCAGGGTTGACAAACTCTTGTGTGAACACAGGCTAAGCTAACCCGGGGCCAGTGTTAGCCTGGAACAATGCAGTGTGTAAAGGCCTTATTTTCCATCCCCCCACTGTAATGTAAATGGGATACTTTTTGCTGAAAAACTCTTCAGTACCGCTGTGAATGTGTTGTGCAAAATACTCAGGAGAGTTTGTAAAATTACAAATATAATTTGCAATCATTTGCACTGTGCAACATCCTGCAAAACAATATATTGTTGTCCCTCTTTAACCCCCAATGCAACACACTATACTGTACATGGAATTCATATTGCCTCATTAGTTAGCAGCTAGTGGTTTTTTTTTAGGAGTCTGGCTAGTTACTCCATCTAAAATTATTCTGATGACATGAACATTAACTGACAGTTTAGCTATTTTTAATTTGCATTTTAGATATGTTGTTATGAATTCCAGCCTCAGTAGATTATCTATGCTCAGTAGCTAATTAATCCACTGTTTTCATTTGTACAATGACTTGCTACTATAGGCAAATATTTAGTGGAATGCAATGTTGCCATGATTATTTCATTAAAAAAAAAAAACTACCTAGCAGAGTCAAAAAAATGGCTAGCGTTAACGATAAATGCTATCGACATTAGCTAGCTAGTAACGTTAGCTAACAGAAATATATTTAACTAACCTCAGTTTAAGCTAACAATTGTCCATCTAAAATCATTTTGGTGACATGAACATTATAACATACGGCTTAGCTAATAATAATTTGACCATTTAGAGATTCAGAAATGACCATTTAGGTGTCATGCTTTCAAGCCTCTGTAGCTAATCTATGCTCGTAATTGCTAGAAAAGCCTCAGCCTTAGATAGCGTTAGTTACTTTAAATCATTCTGGTGACATGAACATTATAACTAATGCTTTAGCTATTAAAAAATTGCTTTTGGTAAAGAGGATGTTATGTGTTAAACGTTGTTATCTACTGAGGCACATAACTGCTTTGCCAGTTATGTGCCTCAGAAGATAATCCATTCTCAGTAATTAAGTAATTTCTGTTTTCATTTGTTTCTAGAATTCCACTTCTAACTGAGGGCTAAAATGATCAATTGCACCTTTTAATTGTAGACATGGCAGTTAAATTCAAATGAAATCTGAGTTGTAATTTAACAGCAACACATGGGCTTAAACCCATGCCCTACCACAGTCAACATATTTTTATAATAAGAATAGGAAGGGTATTTTCCAAATAAAGTAAAATCTGGAAAGTTATTGGTTTTTTTGATGCCATCTGTAATAGTCTTTTGTTGATCAAAATAATATGCATACTTAAGTAAACATACCTTTGAAAATGATAATGATTATCTGTTCTGACCCCATCATTACTATACAACAAGCAACATTTGGTGCACATGATCAGGGTTGTCTTTACTTTGTGTGAATGATGTTTCAAGTTGGCCACATGGGGGCACTATAGGAACGGAAAAACCATAGATGTCGTATTGCTTGCAACTATGGAGTTGAAAAAAATGTGCAATCTGGCTATTAGTAGCTTCAACGCTGAAACCCGCTAAATGCTGCTTGCAGCTTTAATTATTATTCTTTTTCTCCGGGCCCATTTTCAGAGGCCCGTAACTCGACCATATGTGGCTCAATTTGCATGAAGCTATGCATACTTGTTGCCAATGCGGCCATTACTGTACCTATACACCCCATGGTGGCACTGTAGCACTTAGTCAAATGTTGAAGGTTTGAGCATGCATATCTCATGAACCGAATGTCGTAGAGTCATGCAGCCAAGTTCCATACATGCCCCTTCTCATGCTTACCAAATAAGTCTCGGGGTCTTTCAAATTCGATCCTTGGATTATCCTCCATTTTGAATTTGGTGAAAGACTCATTTACGACATCTCCTCCGAGACCGCTGAACGGATTTGCATGCCGTTTTGTGTGAAGGACCTTTGAACCATTATCTTTAAAAGTTATATAAGAAAAGTTGATATCTCAAATAATATGGCCGAAATCAGCGAATGAAATTGAGCTGGGTGGGTCTATGACTTTAGTAGTCCATTAATTCCAAATGGAACATCAAACAGCTACAAAACGAAACATACTCGTAAAGGTGTCTGTCCCATAAAGAAATACCTCTTGGGGGCGCTATAAACATCACCAATGTTTCTCACAATTTTGCCGTTAATAAAAATACACTTAAACGACATCTCCTCCAAAACTGCTGAACAGAGTTTGTTGACAATCGGTGTAAAGGACCACTGGACCATTGTCTTTAAAAGTTATATAATAAAAGTTGATATCTCAATAATATGGCCTCTATTTTACCTTTTGTGAAAAACTCGTTAACGACATCTCCTCGGAAACCGCTGAACGGATTTGCACACCGTTCGCTGAGATGGACCCTGGGACCAGTATCTTCAATTCTGTTTTTTGGAATTTTGATATCTCAAAGGATGCGCGCGTAATAGGCTAGTTTTACATGGGTGTGGCACTTTGTCAGGCTATATATCCTGTCAGGAATATCTGAGACTTATGCCCTTTAACATAGCACTAAACATCAGGTCCATGGATGGACCTGTGCAGTACCAACCAAATAGACCTTAAGGGGGCGCTACAATGACACTGACAACTTCGAGCATTTATGAACCGTAAAATACACACTCTAAGGACATCTCTTCGGAGTCCGCTGAACGGATTTGCAAGCCATTTGCTGAGAAGACCCTGGGACCAGTATCTTCACTTCAATTATTTGGAATTTTGATATCTCAAACGATTTGACCGCAATAAGTGAATGAAGTAAAATCACCTAAATGCCATCTACTCTGATATCATTGAACAGATTGTCATGCTGTTTGCTTGTGAAAGATCTTTGGACCATGATATTTAAATGTTCTATATGAAAAATGTATATCTCAAACAATATGGCAGCATTCAGTCCCCAAAGTTATGTTATTCTCTTTCTCTATTTTGGACTATTATTTTGAAGGAACTCTTATTTTGAAGGAAGAGCTGATGTAATTGGTGTGTGAATC
The DNA here is from genome assembly GCA_016801175.1 of Esox masquinongy. Lineage (NCBI taxonomy): Eukaryota > Metazoa > Chordata > Actinopteri > Esociformes > Esocidae > Esox > Esox masquinongy. Next base: position 16,176 of record JACXGI010013296.1, on the reverse strand, counting down.
TGCTAGAATGTTGAGTTGGAGTTGGTTGTTCTATCAGCAATTACGGAGGGCTATTTTTGAAGCTATGGGAGGAGCCATGGCAGTGCCTATGAGTCAATGGGGAATGGGTGGGTTGTTGGGAGCATGGCAGCATTCAGTCCTCGATGTTTTGCGTTATTCTTTTTGCTTATATTGGACTATTATTTTGAAGGAACTCTTATTTTAGGAAGAGCAAATGTTAAGTGTTTGTAAATCTCCTTGAACAGTAAGTTGGTCTTGGCAGTTGAAATTGCTGCTGCCATGAGCTAGATTCCAGTGCAAACCATCTTAAGGTTTAGGCTATAGATGATAAATGCCTGTGTAAATTCTAACCCTATTGAAATTATTATTCAAAATAAGTCAATTTTATCATTTTATTTTCCCCTTGTAAAGAAGACCTTTATTTTAATATTCGTCACATTTCTTGTAAAAATCACTAATATTTGAGGGTATTCCAGGTAATGTTTGTCTAAAGCATTTGTTTCTGTTTTTTTTTTAAATAAATAGCCTAGAGTATGTGTGTCCAGTGAGGTTAGTTTCTTGTTAAATGTTACACAAATCATATATTATTGTACACAGATGTATGTTTTTAGCAGATCTTTTTTCTAACTAATTTCCCTTGGTAAGACTTTTGCAGCCAGTAAGGTTTTTTGCCATGTGACTTCCTGTCAATTAATAATCAATGACCTTGTCATGTCCAATCCCATCGACAGCTTAAATTGTTCGTTAGGTCACACCTGCTCCCTTTTACAAGGTGGTAGTATTTCGGAAGATTATAAGCTTTCCAAGAGGACAGAACACTGTGTATTCAAATCGTAAGTAGGCCTGTTGGATTTGTGGGTAAGTTTCAAATGAAGCTAAATATTGTAATGGGGATATTAGCCTATTTGGTAAATTGTTGTTGTATATTTTGGAAACGTTTATAGATATAATAGGCCTAATTGTTGCAACATTTCCTGTCAAAAGTGATCTAATGTAGCCTGTACACTGGAAATGGAAACTGTTAAACAAGCTATTGGAAAGCCACATTTTTGAAAGTGGTATTTTATGAAGGCGGACATTTCACTAAGGACTTGTCTCCTCCACATTTCGCAATTGCATTATTGTCCCCCTCTTCCACTTTTTATGGTGATAAAGGACGACGTGCTTCAGCACCTGGCAGTAATTTCAGAGTGGTTGGTAGGCAGGCCAAGGCAACAGAAAAATACTCAGAGCCAGAGGGTATCAAACTGACATCTCGCCTCTTTGTTCCAAAATCGTTTCTGGTACTGGCATGTGCAGCTAGACTTCTTCGCAACAGAAGCTGCTTGCGCATGAGTTTTCCTGAAGCGAAGCAGTATATCGCATAGTAAGGTGTGTTTGAGCTAGTTAGCAACCGAATTTCACACAACGTTGTGCACAAGCAGGTAACGCATACATTGGCCGCTCTTTCATTGATATAGCGAGCTAGTTCCTGTTTCAAACAAGGTTGATGGCAGATAACGACCAAACATCTTACAGCTGTTTTGTATGCAGTATTGTTGCTAGGTAACTTACTAATTGAGCTACATGAAGTTCGCTAGCTAGTTGATTACTGCTCTGCTGGAGAGCTACACTAAAGACAGCCAACAAAGCTGTTTTAAGACAGGTTATAGATCACTTCTTGCATCAGTCAAGATGAAATCATCTAAGAGATTGACGACCGATATTAGGATGTGTAAGGAGAGTTATCAGAGGGTCTATCAGTTATCTACCAAATTCTTTAATATTAAAACATTTTGTCACGCTGTAATGACGTTCTACGTGTTTCACTGTCATGATAATTCAGCCTACATTACCTGGTGCACCATGTCTCACCATGATATTCAATTGTGTACAATTTTAGAATTCAGGAGCTTTGCAAAAATGTTTCACCTTCACTTAAAAAAACAAAAGTTCCAACCCTGTATTTTACTAACTTAAATGTCAAAGTTGCTTGGCTAGTTTTAAAATCATTTTTAACTTTATCTTTGCAATAGTGTTTTCCATTTTCAGTGTGTACATTTGCTAGGTGAATTCTGAAAGACACTAAGGGAAGTTTTTACAACACCTCATCCTTAAATAATTCTAAAATGCTTGTTTGGTACTAGAAAATAATTTTCCATTATATTAAACCCAGCTGAAACCTATTTGGTTCATTTAAATTAAACTTAACGTTGTCTTTGTTACTGAGTTGTCACAGTATGTAATGCACTGGCATGTGTTAAGGTTGGTATTTGGTTACAAATGGCAGAAAGGAATTAAATGAAGCTGAGGACGTGAGGCGTCCATTTCTGAAATTTGACATTCTGATGTACTTATTCTTTTGTTTAGTTGTACATTTGCTTCTTCCACTTTCATTCCTCAAAACATTGATTGACTGACTGGTTTCTACAGTGAGCTGTTGCTTTTTTGCACTTTTTGACCTAATATTGACCTCAACACATGCCAGTCTACTGCATACTGTGGCAACTCAAAAACACAAAAACCATATAAAGCTTAATTTATCAAAGCAATTAGCTTTTAGCTGTTTTTGATATAAATAAAAGTGATGTTCTAGTACCGCATTAGCAATTTGGCATGATCACTCAAGGATAAGGTGTTGGAGTAATGGTTGTTGAAAATGAGGCCTGTGTAGTTTTAATCAAAAAGACTTAAATAGTAATGTTTTTTACATCATTGATGTCCCGACTATACTTTGATCAGTTGAATACCACGTTGGTGAATAAGAGTAAAAATGTCCTTTCAAAACAGCAACATTTGTAAATTTTTTCAAACTTTTGGCCCCCAGTATATAAATTTTATTGCCCTGTTAGATTTCAGATCAATTCCATGGCTAAAGTAAAGGTTTCCATAAAATGTATTTCAAATTGACTAACAATATTATTTGTTTTATAGATGCCGTGCGTGCGTTCAAGTGGCTCTATAGTTAGTGAAATTTGTAATTGTAAAGTTCTGTTTGATTCCCAATTGATCCAAATGTTGTTGTGTCCTAGGGCAAGGCACTCTACCCTAATTTACTCCAGGAAAATGTACCTGTACTTATTATAAGTCGCTCTGGATAAAAGCATCTGCTAAATGACTAAAATGTATACTGTACATATTTTTTATATTAATGCATTTGATTTGTCTGTAAACACATTGTTATTTTTATTTACAATCTTCAGAGTGGAGTAAAACAAAAATGGAAATTGATTCCTTTATTAGAAACTTGCTAAATTAGCAATACAAATGATTTGACATAACTACTCAATTCTGGTAATGGTGTGATTGTTATTAATGTACAGAAGTAACTTCTCTAATTTATTACCTACATTATGTAGCTCGGCTAGTTTTAATATTATTTTTAACTTAACCTTTTCATGTAACGTGCTAGTACATTCAGTTTGGCCAAAGTGGTGGTATAACAGCCATAACACTATCTATTGATCTTTGTCACTCAGTGAGATTACATTTGGTACACATGATCAGGGTTGTGATTTTACTTTGTATGAATGATGTTTTTAGATGGCTACATGGGGGCACTATAGGTAAGGAAAAAACATAGATGTTTTATTGCTTGCAACTATGGATATAAGTTGAATAAAATTGCAATCTGGCTAGTAGTAGCTTCAATGCTGAAACCCGCTAAATGCTGCTTGCAGCTTTAATTTTGTTATCGATTTACCTACCTTCCCCATAGTGTTAGGTCTCCCCTGGCTAGGTCTACACAACCCTGTCATTTCCTGGGCTGCTGGGGAGATTCAGGGTCGGTCGCAGGGCTGTCATGGGAGGTATCTGCTGATTGCCGTCTGCGCCACGTCGGTGGAGAGCCCCGCCAGTAACCCTCACGTTGTCATCCCAGAGGAATTCCAGGACCTAGCCTGCGTCTTCTCCAAATCCCAGGCATCGCGGCTGCCCCCTCATCTGCCCCCTCATCTGCCCAGTAACTGTGCAATAGACTTGAGGAGAGACGCACCACTGCCCAGAAGCCACATTTACCCTTTCTGCTACACAGAGACCTATGAACACATGCGTTTTCCGAGACACTACAGCAGGACTTTTTTCGCCCCTCTACTTCACCTGCCTCCTCGGGTTTATTCTTTGTAAAGAAGATGGAGGTCTGCACCCCTGTATTGACTGCCGAGCACTGATTTAGGCCACCATAAGGTATGTTTCCCTATTCCCACTCATTTCGATAGTCATTGAGCAGCTGCACGGGGCACGCTTCTTCACAAATTTAGACGTCAAGAGCATGTATAATTTGATCCGTAATCAGGGAGGGGGACGAGTGGAAGACAGCCTTCTCCACGACATCTGGTCATTACGAACCCCTTGTTATGCCATTTGAGTTGATGAATGCAGAGGGGCATGTCTACATGCTGGAGGAGTCTACTGGTGGCCCACCCTGATGAGGGATGTGAGTACCTACGTCACCTCCTGCTCCACATATGCCCAGTGCAAAGTGCCCAGACGCCTCCCTTACGGAAAACTCCAATCTCTGCTGGTACCACAGCGTCCGTGGTCCCATCTGTCCATTGATTACATCACGGACCTTCCAGCGTTGGATGGGTTTACCTTGATATATCTTGTTCGTTGTGGACCGGTTCTCCAAGGCTTGTTGCCTCCTCCCCGCTGCAGATGGTCTCTACAGCTCTACAGACCACGGCGGCCTTGTTTACCCATTTCTTTCAGCATTATGGGGTCCCGGAGGACATTGTCTCAGATGACGGCCCTCAGTTCACATTCCGGGTGTGGAAAGCCTTCATATCCCATCTGGGGGTCACAGTCAGCCTTACCTCCGAGTACCACCACCAATCCAATGGGCAGGTAGAACGGGCAAACCAGGAGCTGGGCATGATGTTGAGGTCGTATGGCTCTAGCCGACCGGGGGAGGGGGCGACGTTTCTGCCATGGGCTGAGTATGCCCAGAACTCACTACACCACTCTCCACTAACCTGTCTCCTTTCCAGTGTGTCCTAGGGTTCCAGGCAGCCATGGTGCCATGGCATGAGGGCCAGTCGGAGGTTCCTTCAGTGGATGAGGGGTTCCGGCATGCCCACCGGCATCAGGGACGTGGCCCACCACTGTCTGGAATATGCCGAACAGAGGCACAAACTCCAGGCCAACCGCCACCGCAGTTAGGTCCCGATCTTCGCACCTGATGACCGGGTCTGGCTGGCTACCCAGGACCTGCCCCTTCGCCTGCCCTGTCGGAAGTTTGGGGCATGGTTTTTGGGGCCCTTTAAAGTCCTGGGGAGGGTGAACAGTGTGTCGTACAAATTGTTACTACCCACGAATTAGTCTTCCCTGTTTTTCATGTCTCCCTCCTTAGACCCAGGGTGGCTGGTCCTCTCCATGAGGTAGGGGCAGGGATGAGACTGGGGTCCCTCCGCCCCTGCGGGACATGAAGGGGGCTCTGTCATCCTCGGTCTGTGACGTCCTGGTCTTGGCATCAATGTCTTCTCCCTGCTGGAGCAGTACCTCGGGGGGGGGGGGTACTGTCACAATGCCTCCCATGGTCACGCCTACGTCACTCCCTGTCGCCGGCTTAATAGCTGCCGCCGTCCATTCTTCCAGCTGTCAGAAAACCCCGGACTCTACACAATTTACACACCTGATTCCCATCACCCCAGACTTACCATGATTACGCACACCTGCTCATTGTGTGTGTGTGTGTGTGTGTGTGCTATGTAGTTTGTACCGGCCTGAAGCCGTTTGTGTTTAATGAGTAGTTGAATTGTATATTGCTCAGTTAAAGACAAACCTTTTGAGCTGCCGCTTTAAAGATATGTACATTTGTCACAGAAATTTCTAATACTTCATTATTATATTTACTGATATTACCAAATTACCTATGAACATTTGCATGTATGTCGGAGCAAAAACCAAGGCACAAAGTGTGAAGAACTCTCCAAAGGCCTCAGAGATAGACTTGTGTTGAGGCATTGATCCGGGGAATGTAATAAAAAAAAAACGCTCAAGCATTGAATATTCCAAGGAGCACAGTAGGCTCCATCATTGAAAATTGGAAGAAGTTTGGAACCACCAAGAATCTTCCTAGAGCTGACCGTCAGGCCAAACTAAGTAATCGGGCAAGAAGGGCCTTGGTCAGGGAGTAAGCCTTTATGGTGCCTGAATGGAAGCCACTCCCAAGTAAAAGGCATATGACATGCTGCTGAAGGACTCTGAGAGCATGAGGAAAAAGATTATCTGGTCTGATGAGACCAAAATCAAACTAGGCATAAAAGCGCTACCTCTGGCAAATAAAGTACTGCTCATCAGCTGGTTGATACCATTCCTACTGGGAAGCATGGTGGTGGGAGCATCATGCTACAGTAATGCTTCTCAGCAGCAAGGACTGGGAGACTGTTCAAGATTCAGGGAAGGATGAATGGAGCAAAATACAGATCCTAAAAAATATATAGAGACAAAGCACACAAAGACATTGCTGGAATGGCTTTGAACCAAATTCCATGTGGGCAAAGCAAGAAGACTCAAAGCTGTGATAGTTGTCAAAAGTGCTTCACCGAGTACTGAATAAAGGGTCTGAACACTGAGATATTTCAAATTTTTATTTCCAGTAAATTGGCACAAGTTTCTAAAAAAGTGTTTCCCATTGTAACGTGTAAATTGAATGTTTTTTAATCGATTATAATTTCAATCTATAATACAGAAAAAGTGGCTAAAGTGAAGGGGTCTGAATACTTTACAATGGCACTGAGTTTAGATGTCTATATTTAACCCCTCCTTGGGTTGCTTATCTGAAACTGAACATGTTATATCTAATGGTTCAATTTGTAATAATTACTCAAAGGAAAGCCATCTTTCTTTTACTGGGATACATATGTGTAATCCTGGCCCACTTGCCATCACCACTGCTCTGCATATCTTGGCATTAAACCATGACCTGTGCTTTGTCACACATTTGTTGTGCCTAAAATTCGAGAGCTGCATGGTATAAGGTGTCATCCTCTATTTGTTAAATGAAATGGATTATGTGAGTTGCTCAGGATATGACCACCTGATAACAGAATAAAAGGCTAAAATTTAAATCGATGCTGTGAGCAGACTACACTGCCTCTAAGTGTTAATCGCCTTTCACACATACACAGAGACAAACAAACAAACACAAGAAGAAAATGTAGTTTCTCATAAAAATTGAGGCTCACTATCTATTCTTATCACTCTGCATGCCAACAAGGGTTCATAAGAATGTCATATTGAAAATCTGAGTTGAGGTGACACTTGTATCATATATTATATTTTAGCACCAGCTGCTTAAAGTCATGTATTGTACCTTCACTGGGCACCCCTTTTCATAATGTTACAAATAGCAATGCTTTTCATTCAAATTCATAAAGAATAGTGCTAAATGTAAGGCAGCCAGTTTGCAGCAAAGTGCTCACTGTGTTGCAAAGTGGCCTTTCTTTGACATCAATAGATATAGACAAGGATTAATCCTGTTGGCACCAGGCCCATAGGGGAATGAGATGAGCCTTTTAGCTCCCTGTCGTGTTAACTCCAGTGAGTCTCAGACGTATGTAACTCGTGGCTGTGCATTCCTCCTATCGATAAACATCAATTACATATGCCACACTTTTGCTGATTTTGTAAGCTCGTCATGATTCTCTCCCCCTCCCTCCCTCCCTCCCTGGAAATCACACAACAGACCTGCATGCACATAATGACAGAAAAGTGAGAGCGATACAGAGAGAAAGAGAAAATGCAGTGCAGGTTTGTATTGTTTTTCAAGGAGATATTAAACAAAATTGTTAACAATCTTTCATGCTCATAAATTCCTAGACTTGAACTCTGATCTCACAGCAATTTGCACAACTGTGTAACTGAAATGTGTGTTTTAGACTGTTTTTTTTCACCAAGGCTCTGCTGTTCAAGGAATGTGAGACCATTCAGTGTTGTAGAACAAAATGTCTTACAATTGTACTATTTTATAAAAAATCTGATGATTCTGTTTTATTTACATGTTTTCCTGCCATTTGTTTTCTTAATTTGTCACATCTTACATTCTCATTCTTCTTATTTTAATTTGTGTTAATATAGATTATATTATTTCAATTTTTTCATTTAATTTAATGAAACATTAGCATTAGCATGTTGTCGGGTCTTTAACTGTTCGGTATGTTTTATGTTGGACTCCAAGGAACAGCTCTGTTGCATGAGCAATAGCTTGCATCATATTTTAAAAAATAGAAACACATGTAGTCCAACATCTCCCACCAGGTGGCGCCTAAAGAACTGACTTTCGAAAACTTACCTGTGGGGCCCACTAACACAGAGCACACAAGGCGTAAACCATTTAAAATAGGGTTGTTAGAAAATCTTCAAAATACCACAATTTTGTGATCACAGTTTTACAGACCAGCCACTAATTTGACACTGTTATACTATGTCTGGGTTTAGGTTAGACACCAATTACAACAATCTGATATTACACACAACGCCGAAGTCGAACAATTTTCTTGGCATTCCAGAATTGTCTCATTTTTGTCCAAAATGTGCAATGTCTGTCTGTGTGGGTTAAGATGGCCTGAGTCATCTCATAGGGTGGACACTATCTCTCACCTGTCAGTTATTTTAGTTAAGACTCACACATTAAAAAAGTGACTAACAGACTAAAACATTGAGGGGCTATGTAGACCAAATGCTAATAAATATTACCAAGATAAGGCCTTGTCTGGAAAAAGGAGTCAGTTAGAAAGAATATGGGCAGCTTTAACTCATACAATCAGCATAATTCATTAATCTCTGTGAAACAGGTCCAGTCTGAGATCAGTCATGTCTACCACACAAGGCATTGTAAAGACATGTACAAAGTGTTGAAATTGTTGCTAATTATCTTTGACACAAAGCAAAACAACCTCCAAATAACAGTTTTTCAGCTTAAAGTGTCAATGGCTAAAACTGTTCCAGTGCCTATATAATTTAAGTATGTGCCTTTAGTGTGAGACAGTTGATCCTAATTGCTCCTGCAAGTCATCCTGGATTTAATACTTGTAAATTTTCTGCCCTCATTTATTTGCCGTAATTGCACAGTTAGTATTGCCCTTTTTACTGCATTTGCCTTCATTGCACATCTATGCATTCCACTTATAATATACATATACTTAATACTTATACATTTCCTACTCTCTTCTATTTGCACTTCTGGCTAGATGCTAACTGCATTTTATTGTACTGTACTTGTACTTGTTCATTGACAATAAAGTTGAATCTAATCTAATATGAGCCTCTAAATGAGCAAAATATAAATGTAGTGTCGGTCTGAATTGCGAACATAATGTTGTTCACGGTAATTATTCACATAATGTTACTGCTGCTTCCTTCTCTGTGAGGAATGAGCTGGTACACAGATGCAATAGATAAAGTACAGTACCTCTCTGCTCTCCCCTCGTTATGTTTTTCCTCTCACTCTCTATTTCTAGTGGTTGCTGTGTAGAAGTACCACAGTGGCAGCGAGGCCCAGAATAGCAGAGGGTGGGGAAGGGCTAGAAACTTGCATGTGGTCCACTGACTGAGTTCTCTTTAATGTGTCTCAACCATACTCTGGCCAGCGCAATGGAGGCTGCAGCTTCCTCATGCATGCCAGTGGTCAGGGCCCTGCCTACACGCCCTCAGCTATTTCTGTCACTCCCTCTCCCCCTGAGTCCAGCTGCACTCACTCCACACAGATAAAGAACTGTGGAGAGAGAGAGAGTGAGAGGGAGGAAGGGATAGAAAGAGGAGTTTGAAAAGAGGAGTCGAGAACACAAAGAATGAGGCATCATGGTCAGTAAGAAATACTTTTTAATATGTGGGCCGTGAGGTAGATGTAGATTTCAGTACCTGAGAGAAGACATGCCACATTTATGATGGCAACATCAATATTGAAATCTGTAAATGTGGTAATGTTAGGTTATGTTCCCGGTGATAACACAAAACACATTAAGTGATTAAGGATTAGTAAGCCTTCAGGATGAACAGAGCATTAATTTAGTTTAAATATGGAAGTTGCTCATTGAAGTAAACCAAATGGAACATACAAAATCAACAGCAGGCATCGCAAGACAATTACTAAGTGCTTGACCTGCACAGAGCAGTATTGTTTTAAGAAAACTAAGCAAACATTTGTATAGCACTTAAGCATTCCTGAGCGAGTTACAGCAAATGTGTTGTATGATTCAGAATAGAATAGAGGGACTGTTGGGGTGAAATGTTCAGCTTCATGTACACTTGTAGATAAACTCCAGACTTCCAATGATGCACGTACACAGGCACACACTATATACAGGCATTGGCAGAAATCCCAGGGGGGACGGGGGGGCCATGACCCCCCCCATCCTAGGGAAATCTATGATTTGTCCACCCCAATATATCACTGTAAACATAACTATGTAATTTCAATAATATTACTTACACGCAATGAAAGCAATTCTGCTCATTATAGACACATAATAGCTCGTTTTTAAGTTTCAAAAGATTGCAAACCATTGTGAAGCTCTTTGGCTCACAATGGTTTGATCCACTGCCCCCACAGGCCTCAGCAGTGGCACATCGTGCAGGTACAGTGCGTGTGTGGGATCTGACAGTCTGCCGTTGGTGGTCGACTTTCAGTAAGTAGTTCAAACAAAAGATATGTTAGACCAGAGTTTCTCAACCCTGCTCTAACATACCTGATGTAGCTCATGAAGGACTTGATAATGAGCTGATCATTTGAATCAGGTGTGACAGAGCAGGGAGAGATCTAAAACATGCAGGGCAGGGGGGCATCCAGGAGTAGTGTTGAGAAACACTGTGTTAGACATTTCTTTACTTCTACCACTCAATACAATAAAAAAAAATTAACCATCACCAGCCTTAATTTTCACTGCATTGAATTACAGGTCACGCTTTGTTAGCTAGCAGTTAGATGATGTTTGCTAGCTAGCTATAGTAACATCAACTGATGTTTGCAGCAAACATTGCAAACACTGCAAGTAAACCCTAACTATGCCTTAATAGGATACTTAAAAAGTAACTTTGTAATGGTTAGAATTGCCAAAAGTATTCAGACCCCTGATCAAAGACCCACGAACATTTTTGGAAAGATTGTATTAAATAACTAATGGTACATTGAAGGATCTGTTTCAGATTTTAAAACACAGACTTCAAAAATAAGTTGTTGTAACATTGTTTTTTTGTTGAAATACATGTGTATTTACATATGGGAGATACAGTGGTTCTATAAATTCAAGCCCTTGGACTTACGTGCCACATTTCATTGTGTCACAACATCAATATGGATTTAATCAGGAGATTTTGTGGCTGATCAACAAAAAACAACCTATGTCAAAATGAAAGAAAATCTTCATACTTTTCTAAATGAATTACAAATATACAACAAATACAAAATAGAAAAAATTAAATATGTTTCATGCCTGCATAAGCTTTCAACCCCTACGCAAAGTTTGGTAGAGCAAACCTTTGCTGAAATAACAGCTTTAAGTCTTAGTAATATGTACCGTGCAAGCTTTGAGTGATTTTGGCATTCTTTTCTGGGCAGATTTGCTCCAGGTTTTTCAGGTTGGTTGGACAAAGCTTGTGGGCCATAATTTTCAAATAGTGCCGTGGCCCTCCAACAGTGGGTTTTTATCTAGAAAATGTGACAGCAACTTTAATAGTTCAAAGGTGGAATGTCGATAGTAAGGTGATTCAGTCCTTGTTAGGGCAATTCCTTTCATTGGGGAGCTTCCACAGCACAGGGGTTGAAACGTGTTCCTGGCATCACATTCAAAATGGGCATGTATTTTTCCAAAAACCATAACATTTCTCAGTTTCAACATTTGATATGTTGTCTTTGTACGATTTGTAATTACAAATAGGGATAAATGATTTGCATATCATTGCATTCTGTTTTTATTTGCATTTCATGCAGCATCCCAACTTTTTCGGAAACAGGGTTGTATGTATATTTTATTATTAAGCAGTGTTTTCTGTGTGGGACATGTTTGGTCCCAACTCTCAAGAATCAGTGAGTTATTGGCTGTTTTTAATAGTATAAAAGGGAAAGAAGTATGATTTGAAATACATCACATAGGTACTGGGAGAATTCAGAAAAATGTGAAGGAAGATCATCAGGTAATAACTGTGAATGATCTATTGTGTCGTTTTTCCCCTCCAGTTGATTTAGTGCCTGTTTGATTTAATGTTCCAAGAGGTGTTCCTGGAAGTCTTACATTTGTGGAATGGTGTCATGCTATTTTGGAGCTTAAACCATTTAAAAGTCAGAGCTACATTTGCAGGAAGAAAACAGAAATCACTCTCTTAATTAAAATCGCATTTAGTTTTGCAATTGTTACAATTTCTCTTTTTTTTTTTTTTTACTTTGAGGTGCCTAAAAGAATCTATCGTTCTGGCCCACTGTCCACCTGTTCCTAACCACTGATCTACATTTTGTACACACTTTGAAGCACACATATACAGTAGATATTGTATACACATCTTATGAGAGCCTCTGTCAACCCTATAAAATTAATTTCCAGAGATCCCTTTCTATGTGTCAGTGGTGTTGACCGACAGCTTTTCTTGGCTCCGGAGTTCCAGATAACCAGGCCCAGATGGAGCAGGTCGGATATGTCTATACCGCTGATTTACTCCCAGCCCTGGACAGGACAGGCTGAGAGGACCAGACCGGCACCCATAACGCCACCCTATCGCCCTCCAACCTCCAGTCCAGGACAAATCCAAACCACATGGGAGAGGTGTTGATGTCCTTTTGATACATCCTGTGGGAAAAGCAGGATATCCTGTCTAGCGGTTCCTTCTCCGCCCTGCATGTGGCAAAGTCAGCTTATGAGGTTGTGATCGTTTACACTGTAATAAACCCATAATGCGACTTACAGACATGATCTGTTTATAATAAGACAGATGGAAACTGAGTCATGGATGACCGGACATTTCATAAGCCAGCTCTAAATATGGACTTTGGTTGAGAGATTACCATAGTATACAGATAGTATCTGTCTGCATCAGTGTGCTCAATAATACTGCAAAATAAAGCAGATTCCTGCATATATTATTATTTTAACTGAGAGGTCAAGGACGATGACTCATTGCAGTGGGAGTTGACTTAACTCCCTTTTGTGGCTCTTGCTCACACCACACAACCTTTCAAATGTGCCCTTTCCACACGCTGTCATCAATCTCCGATCATTGGTAGCCTACAATATGCAGCCTTGCGCTGCTAATCCTGAATTACTTATGTACTTTGGAAGACACATAGTGTGTCAATTTTCATGTTACTCAATAACTTAAACTGCCTCAAACGTCTCTAAGGGAATACTTGACCTATGCCTATATAAACAGTTATGTAACAGTCTTGCTAAATATTGATGGTTTGCTGCCTAGAGCTATCTTCTTCTGAAGGTAGCACATGCACACCACTGAACTTGTTGATATACAAATAATCTTGTGCACATTCCTTAGCTGTGTGCATGGGAAGTGATTTTGAACTACTAAGTTAACTGATTACTATTAGACCTGGTGCATATAAACAAAACAGTGGCATAGTAACAAATGTTATGTTTGACCCTTTGATTCCCAACTAAAGATCCTGAAGATTCTATTCATATTTTTTCTTCTTTACTTTTCAGAAACATTTGTGGTCTCTTTTACATCACATTTCTCACTGTCAATCTGTGAATGAAACATCAATGCAGTGTCTGCATACTAACCAATCTCAATCAGTTTTACGGAGAAATACATTTGCATCTTCTTGTGTTATTTGTATTTTCAAAGTAGCCTGTAATTTTGTTTTAAATTGATTATGTAAAATAACTAATTGTGATAGACTTAGGTGTTAACAAACTGTAGCATAATTTACAGTGTGGCGAAATAGTACATCAAAAAGAAGAATTTATGGTTCCTTTAATAATGGCAAGTCTTTTATGTCAAGTTTACCATAGTATACCTGGAAGCACCTGTCAAGACTCACTTCTCAGAAGGTGAGCTTTTTGGATGACATGCTTTGTCTGGTCAAAATCAAACACAGCATTCCAAGGTATTAACCCTTTATCAAAAATCAAACAGGGTGGGGATATTATGATGTTTTGGGCTGCTTTGCTGCTGAGGATATCTTGCTAGTATTGAAGATAACATGACTTTTGTTCTTTATCAGAAAATGCTGAGAAACTCATACAAAGTGCCTGTGAGTTGAAACTGAAGCAAACAAGCAGCAATAAAATAATTACCAAATCACCAAAGCAAATCAGAATGGCCGAAATCAGTACATTTAACTCCAATTAATGACCCTATCTATAGCTAATTGAGATGTAATGGCATGACCTACAAATGTTGCAGAGTTAAAGCAGGTCTGCATGGTAGAAATAATTACACAAGTCGTTGTGTTGCGATGATGGCATAAATGCATAGGGTTCACCACCCAGTATATTTTGTTAATTGGTGGATCAGTGTTCTTCCATCAACAAAGACAATGAACGAGGAGAACATACAAATAAGGAGCCCAACTCACCTAGAAGCAAACTGAAGGTTTAATTAAATTGATAAAATCGATTCTCATGATTAGCTGCCCATAGTTGCCTCTGTTATTCCGTCTGTCTCCTCAATATTCTCCTTTTTCTGTCTCCCCTTTCATCCTTTTATGCAGATGTCCAACTACTCCCACCTATTGGTGTTATGTTGCCATTTTTATATGGTGTTGTATATGGTCTTTGTTGTCTGGGAGGGGACAGAACCCCTAACGGAACTGATCTACTGAGGACCATGGGTCATGCACCTGCTTTAGTGTCAGCGCCTTACCCGGTTGTACCTTCTGCATTGTAGCCAGCAGAACATCTCAGTTTCTTTCGTGCTAATATTTCATCAGGTTAACGTGGTACAGCTTTTCAGGTTTTCCGCTTCCTGGCTGCTTTACCCTGTAGTGTACAACTGATGATCTTTTGCATTACCTGGTATGGCCCTATCCACTGTGCTTAAAATCTACACCCAGTAGTTGGAGTTCAGAAAAGCTTATTAAAAACCTCTATGTTGAACTCCATGTGTCCCATCACAATTAACTATATATTGCTCATCCAGTTTTGCATTACAGAAACATGCTCGATGAGGAACCTGGGTGGACATGGCTGGAGTTCCTATGCCGGAGAACCAAATGACACTTCTGCAGAGTTGGGGAGTAACGGATTACTTAAAACCGATAACTGTAATCCGTTACGTTACCAACTAAAATATTGTGATGGGATTACAGATATTTTTGAAAAAACTTATGATTACTTCTTGGATTACTTCACTTGAAAAAGCAAAGGTGCGCAAAATAAATATGACAGGTGGCTAGATGTTAGATTTTTTTATTACTTTTTTTGAAAACATCATAATTTGAACCCAAATAACAATTGCGCGTCTCAGTGGGCTCGCGTAACCAGATTAGTGACCCATGAAGCACTAATTTAATTTTCTCTGTTTATTGGTTGGTTGGATGGCTGGTAAAAACAGAGTAGATATATCTACGGTAATATTACCCGACCCATATAAAATGTGATTTAGTTATCTACTATCGACGCATCTTTCTCAGAACAATGATAGGCGATAGGCCTACCTGGTGTTAGGTGGTGTTTTTGCCTTCAAGATAAAACATATATGGAATTTATCACGATATTTGAGGAGAAAAGGTGTGTCGGGAAGCACTCTGCCAAAGGATGATTTGCATTTGATGCAGCACCCCTCAACTCCGCCAATACAGTTAGGCCATTTTGATTCTGCTTGCTTTGGATCTCAGAAAATTGCGTTGATTGGTTATCAATGGCCGCTGACGACATTGACTTTAAGCGAAGAGTGCAGGTGTATAATCACCGTTTATTTATTTAATTTGCGTTTTGTAAATCCATCGCTGGTGGCCTTATTAATCGCATGTTACTTTCGCGCGGGTAAAACTTATTTGTGTGCGGGTGTTCACGATTGCGAACGTGCATTCGCGAGCCTGGGGTTTCTGCAACGTTTTGACAATGTTTGTGGTTGTGGAGCAAAACATCAGACTACTGCAGATTTAGTGTACGCGCGAAAAGCTACGGATATCTTGATTTTTATATACAATACCCTACCCGTCAATTTTTGTGTATATACACACCTATATATACACATCTATATATGTATATGTTAATATATATACATATATATATATATATATATATA
>JACXGI010013295.1:0-21196 GCA_016801175.1 Esox masquinongy | reverse complement strand
CAACTAAGTAATGAGTGCTGTACATGCTCATACTTTTCATGTTCATACTTTTCAGTTGGCCAACATTTCTAAAAATCCTTTTTTAGTATTAGTCTTAAGTAATATTCTAATTTTCTGAGATACTGAATTTGGGATTTTCATTAGTTGTCAGTTATAATCATCACACTTAAAAGAAATAAACATTTGAAATATATCAGTCGGTGTGTAATGAATTAATATAATATACAAGTTTCACTTTTTGATTGGAATTACTGAAATAAATCAACTTTTTGATGATATTCTAATTTTATGACCAGCACCTGTATGTGTGGAAGACCAGGCCTTGGGCCTAGCAGAGACCGCTAGAAGAAGTCTCCCTTTTGGGGGTACGTCTTAATAGCAGCCGTAGGGCTCCTGCTCCTTGTATTATAAAGGTGAACAGGACTCTATTCCTTATTGGGAGAGCTGAGTTAGTAAACCACCAATAGTAACATGCCCCAGCTGTCGTGTGTGAGCTTTCACCAAGTTGTCTGGGCAACCGACATTCTATGATTACCTATGTCTCCTGGATCTATGTCTGTATGCAACCTTGCATTCTCTAGGCTGTATCATGGCAACAACAATTCTTTGTATGTACATTTTCGCAAGTGCTGATGTCGTCACCTGTAGTGTTGGAAGAGAATATAAGCTTGAACCTGAAATGCCATAATCAGAACAACTGTCATGACAGCACTCTGTGTTGGTCTCTGTACTTGTACTCTTTTTGTCATGATGCTTGTTCCCGTATATACGATTAAACCTTAAATAATTAACTGTTATGCTAATGACAGAGGAGTTTTCACTTGATAAATTGCGAACATTTTCCATCTTCCACATTAGGAAGAGCGTATGAATCTTTTACAGTGCGTGCATTTAGCTTCCTATAATCGACACACAGTCGGATGTTCCAGTTCTTCTTTCTTACAAGTACCAGTGGTGATGCAAAAGGGCTTTTAGACGGCCTTATTATTCCAGCATCCAGGAGCTCTCGAAGGTGTTGCCTCACAGCCTCTCTGTCACTTGGGTGTATTGGTCTCGGCCTTTCTTTAAAGGGTGTATCATCATGTAATCTGATATGATGCTTCACAGCTGTTGTATGCCCATTGGACAACATAATTATAATTGCGAATACTTCTGGAATGGATTTGAGTTTGTCAGTAATACGTTTTTTCCACTCTTCAGGAATAGGCGAATCGGCAAGGTTGAAAGGAAGTTCTTTGCCCGATGGTTCAACTTTAGAAGGAGAGCGCGAAATAGTTGGGTGGGACTCTATACATTGAGCAGAAGAGATCACACCAATCACGTTTTGGATGCAAAGTGATAGGGTGATGGGTCATGTTCTTTAGATTGATGGGGATTTTCTTTGCAGCTCTACAAGATATGTCTACTAGTGCACATTCAAGAAGTAAGCCACCAGGTAGGGGGAAAGACTTAGATGGCTCCAAGACAAAGGTTGTGTATGGGGTGGCCTTTCCTACTCAAACCCTACCGTAAACCCAAACTGTCTGGTTGGGGGGTACGATGATGGGGTCTTTCCCACTGAGCTTCACTGGGCAAGGTTTATTCTCATTCTCATGTTTCTGGGCGACATGCTGGAGGAGACACGGACAGCTGTCTGTTCTAGCTAGGAAATTAGGCCCTTCGCACTATACCGCGCTGGTGGAGCTGCAACAGGACATTAGTACCAATCAATATAGGGACCCTACTGTTGAACTGGCATTCTGGGACAATGAGGGCTAGAGTAGATATATCTTCTTCTATCCCAGTAACTGTGTTAGGGAAACTAAGCAGAATGTACACATTGCCAAGGTACGGACAAACATGACCTCCCGCACCCCCGATTTCAAGTAAATGGTGTACGGGCCTGATAGAAATGGCAGACAAATATGTGGCGTGGAATGTCTCAGAGATGGTTGTGACTTGTGAACCAGTATTGAGGATGGATTCACAGGGGGTGCCTTCAACAGAAACAACCACAGCACACGGAGGGCCCACGGGTCCAGGGGGTAAGGAGTGACTGCGTTCATCAGCCGACTCCATCTCTCTGTTCTTTGTCTTATCCACGAGAGCACAATAAACACATGGGAGTTCAGTAGGTAAAGACAAAATCATTTTAATATTTGACTGAACTGCTTCTTTTATAGTTCTCTTTTGAGGACTAGGCTTCATAGCCTTGGGACTAGAGTATTCATCTGTGTTCTCAGCTCCTGATTGCCCCACAGCAGGAGCTGTTACAAGTTTAAAGACATCTGAGAGGCTTCATGTCGAATCTTAAACTCCTCCGTTTCAGAGCTCTGCATTCTTTTTCTGAACAAGTGTAGGATTTGGCTCCTTGTCACATGTAACAGAGATGTGACCATCCTGGCCACACTTGAAACAGAACCATGGCCTTGGCAAATTGGGAACTCTGGATGTTAGGTGAGTATTAGTTGGGCGAGCTACCAGGCACTCACTCCTGATGGGGGTTTCCCTCTCCAAAGGGGTAGCTTTACTTTCTTTTCCTTCAGGTTTGTTCTTGTGTCAGCAGTGCTATTTGTTGGCGTAGCTCAGCCACCTCTTTTCCAAGTTTAGATGTCTCATCTTCCCGCTTGGCAATGGCAGCAGTGGAGGGGTCATCATAGGCGGGAATGTTGAAAACAGAGTGAGTGTGTGCAGCAACTTTACTGGTCCCAAGGTGCTTTTTCATCCTCTCTAATTTTCCAGAATGGCGATCCTCTGTTCTCAGAAGTAAAAGTAACTCCAGGAACGGTGGTGGGTTGTCTTTGCCGTGCTCGAGCTGGAGGCCAATTAGCAAACTCTGGTCCCAGCTACCCCTACAGAATTGCCGGAGTAGATGCTTGTTTGAACCTTCACTCGAAACTCCCCCTCTAGAAATGATTTTGGTAAGTAGTACTTGAACCCTGCTAAGATACATGGAAGGCTTCTCCCCAGGATTCTGATTTGAGCTAACAAAAGTCGTAAAAAGCACCTCTCCGTCTTCAACTATTCCAAACGCAGATTCCAGCTGGGTGAGGTAAGCAGTGGGTGTTGCTGTTGTCCCAAGAGCTTTCACAATGTCAGAAGCTGGGCTAAGCAAGCTCTCCAAGATTCTTTGTACTTTCTGTATGTCAGACAAGGTAGGATCAGAGAGAAGATCAACCTGAGTATGCCATGCCTCATAATCCACTTCACCATTAGGCTTAGGTAGCTTCCCAGAGAAGATCCGGATCCTACTCCGACTGTAGCTGGATGGGGCCTACTCATTACAGATTACATGTTCAACAATCACCGTCTGGATCTGAGGGGGGTTAATCAGGTTTCCGTCAAGCTGGACTTGGCCACTAGGGTGCTGTGAGAGGGGAACAATTGATGGTTGCCCAGACTCCCTGTTATCTGTTTGACTATGGCAGGCATAAGCCCGCTGGGGGTGGTGCAGCTGACCCTCACAGTACTCAGGAAGGCTCTCATTGGGATGTTTGAGCTGAAGTTGGCTTTGAACGGTATTTACAAAACTGGCTCTGCTGCCCTTTGGCATAGCGCTCAACTCCTCTAAGTATCTCTGTAATAGTTCCTGGCCTAGCTCATCTTGACATATCTCACAGATTGATCGTACTTGCCACGTCACCGAAATTTCCTGGATCTATCCTAGTAATTGAACGTTTAGACTTGTATTGGATTAGGGTTTGCCCCTTTAACTGAGCTGTATTGTTAGGGATCCTAACCACCTTCTCGATCTCTCCATTCACACTAAAGTAGTCCAGTATCTCACTGTCAGCATAGGAATCATCAATGCCTGTCACATAAAGGCAGCACTGCCCATGTACATCAAACTGGTTACAAAGATCTATTATTATCTGTTTCCAGTTTACCCTAGTTAATATCAGTTAACCTGAAAATACCCCTACTGAATCTAATTTTATGCTTGGTTTTGTTCCTCGGGTGGGACCAACTTTTATGCAACGCCAATCTCCTGGCTAGCTTGCCACTTTTTGTAACTCCCCCTACGCCAAGCTACGCTTCCCAACCTGGGTAGGTTCTCTATGTCAAGTTCGAAGGGAGATTGGGGGGCAACAAAAATTAGTCAACCCTTTTTGGGCATATCAAACCCACTCCACTAACCACACAGTATAGCTATAGTTCTTTGCTTCAATTATGTATTGATTGTTTTGACTTGTTTCTTCTTTTTTCAAAATGAATTTGTTTCAAATATAAACCATTACAGTTCCCTTTTGGTTAATCAGTGGTACAATGACAAAAACAAATTCAGTGTCAATGAAAAAAACGTTCAACATTGGCCTCACATTAACACCTCATTTACATTCTCTCTAACCACAGAATCACCCTTAAAACCAAACAATTTACCTCCTACTTAGACTAAAGCTAGTCAAACAATAATAATACGATAGATCCATCCATGGAGGGATGGGTAAGTGTCCATTTATCCAAATCACTTAGGTCCTACCACTCCTTGGGCATAGTTGAATCCATCCAAGATGACGACAGTGGTGTAAGACCGTTCCACAAAAATATATATATATGGCGGTGATCCGAATGTGGAGTATTTACATTGAAGTCCAGACCTTCTATGCAAAAAAAAACAGCCTGCACAAACCATGCAGAACAATTACTCAAGCGTCCGACAAAAACATTTTCCAACCCCTCCTTTTTTATGTTAATAAATTACACTGTTTCAACATTTAAAATTGAAATTAACTTTACAACAATTCAATTTAATGGAATTTTCTAGACAATAAAAAACATGGCCACATAAAGTTGTCCACATAGCACCCAAGACATGCCAATATCGGCTAACATACATACATACATGGCATAGAAGAGCTAGCAATAGCCTTATCAACTACAGTGCTAAAACTATTTAAACACACATCAAATGGTACAAAATTGTCCATCTGCAACCTCTTTCCTTCCCCAAGAAAAATATCCATCAACATAATCCAAATATCCTGACTTATTTTATTTGATTCTACAACTTATCACAACTGTAAGAAGTATAAAGCTTAGTCACGTTAAGCTAACTCACCAGGATATCAAGTTAGGAACTTAGCTAATTCCAGTTCATTCTTCTGAATACTGCTGATGCTGCGTGTGTAGTAACACCGCAATCTTCTTCTCCTATTTAATCTTCTTTTTAGTTCAGTATTACCAATTTCTCATCTAAATCCCTTGTTGCAATTCTTGATGTTATAATAAATTGATCTCGCCCTAATCGAGCTTCTGCATGACGCAGTAAGGAGAAAAATGACTATTTTCCGCCACAAATTTTGACCACTAGATGGTGTCAATTATACTCAACAATTATAACTATTTACTTTTCCACAACCTATTGAACTTATTTATTCTGACCTGCTTTTCCATAAAAAATATTTGCAAATTAAACAATATAAATAACTTTGAATGAATGTTCATTAGTATCCTTTTTATTGGTCTATATGTTGCAACTTTCCATTCCCCTATTTTTTCCTGGGTTACAGGAGGTTTTCAGACCCTCTGATGGGAGGTTAACAGAACTTTTTATGGGAGGTTTTCAGACCTTTTGATGGGAGGTTTTCAGACCTTTTAATAAAACCTGTAAATCCAGGTTAAAAACACTTATCTTTTCACGTGGCTATGACCGGGCGCTTAAACGTAACCACACTGTTTAGCCTTACAGTTTTTATAGCTTGATATGTTTTTATTTTGTTTTTACTCTATTTTTATTTTCTTATTATGTGTTTGATTATTATGATGTATATTTATTATCTTTGTAAAGCACATTGAATTGCTTCTATGTATGAATTATGCTATATAAATAAACTTGCTTTCTTGCTTGCTTCAAAGATGTGAGGGATAATCGCAAATCATTTTTCGGATATTCAAATCCTTGCTTTGAGGTACAAGTGGAAAGGAGTTTATTTATGGGTAGTGAAATATATTTGTGGATCAGGTTTTTTATTTGCAGATCATGAGACCTTTGTTTGTGGATGTTACATTCATTTGTAAATGGTATTTTCTGTTTACAAATTGTAATATACATTTGAAAATTTAGAAGCAATACTATCTCCATATGAAACAGTATGTATATCTATGTATGGATACAAGTGTGTGTGTATTTCAATGGTTGTTTTTGTACACTTACATGAAGTGCAAATAACTAGTTGTGATGGTGTGTGTGTGTGTGTGTGTTTGTACTTCCTCACATTTTAAGAAATCCTCTCTGGTCTTTGGTTCAGCAGGTCGTTCAATCTGAACTGTAGTCACTATGGAGACAGACAGACTCATATCACAAGTCCACATTATTCATGTTCACTAGACATAAAATCAATATGGACATGAATCATGAAATGACAAAATCAAGTAAACAAAATAAAAAATGACTGAACTTACAGATGTCGCTCATCTAATTACAGCGTTTTCTTACCGCGGTAAGATCAAGTAGATTGTGTCAGCATGCGGTAGATTGGGTCAAGTTGTGATTGCACTATTCCAAAGCATGGGGGAGCTAGAACACCGAAAAAGCATTTATTTCTCGAAAATCATTTTCTGATAATAGTTACAAACAATGTTTACAATGTTCCTAACATTACAGCTCCTAATATAACAGGTTAGTAGTTAATATAGGGCATATTCTGTCACTTTGGATGATTGATTGACAAGTAGGCAGGACTTCCAGTTTGGTAGGTGAGACTTCCTGTGTGACGTATGCAGGGGTGGGACTTCCGGTATGACGTACAGTTGTGCTCAAAAGTTTGCATACCCTTGGAGAATTGATAATATATGTACCATTTAAAGAAAACATGAGTGAGCAGGCAAAACACGTCTTTTATGTCTTATGGGATTCACATTCAGCTGTAGGTCATAACAGAATGGCACAATCATAAAACAAAACATGGCAACAAAGAAAAAAATGAATTGACACGTTTAAAAATGAACTGACCTCTGTGCATACCCTTAGTTCTGAATACTGTGTATTGCCCCCTTTAGCATCAATGACAGCATGCAGTCTTCTGTAATAGTTGCCTATGAGACCCCGAATTCTTGCAGGTGGTATAGCTGCCCATTCGTGTTGGCAAAATGCCTCCAGGTCATGCAAAGTCTTTGGTCGGCTTGCATGAACCGCGCATTTGAGATCTCCCCAGAGTGGCTAGATGATATTAAGGTCAGGAGACTGTAATGGCCACTCCAGAACCTTGACCTTTTTCTGCTGTAACCCCAGTAGGGTCAACTTGGCCTTGTGCTTAGGGTCATTGTCATGCTGGAAAGTCCAAGAGCGTCCCATGCACAGCTTTCGTGCAGAAGAATGCAAATTGCCTGCCAGTATTTTCTGATAACATGCTGCATTCATCTTGCCATCAATTTTCACAAGATTCCCCGTGCCTTTAGAGCTCACACACCCCAAAACATCAGTGAGCCACCAACATGCTTCACAGTGGGGATGGTATTCTTTTCACTATAGGCCTTGTTGACACCTCTTCACACATAGCGCTTATGGGTGTAACCATAAAGCTCAATTCTGGTCTCATCAGTGTGCCAGAAGCTGTGAGGCATGTCAAGGTGTTGTTGGGGCATATTGTAACTGGGCTTTTTTGTGGCATTGGCGCAGTAAAGGCTTCTTTCTGGCAACTCGACCAAGCAGCTCATTTTTGTTCAAGTATCATCATATTGTGTTCCTTGAAACAACCACACCGTCTTTTTCCAGAGCAGCTTGTATTTCTCCCGAGGTTACCTGTGGGTTTTTCTTTGTATGCCAAACAATTCTTCTGGCAGTTTTGTCTGAAATCTTTCTTGGTGTACCTGACCTTGGCTTGGTATCAAGAGATCCTGGAATTTTCCACTTCTTAATAAGTGATTGAACATTACTGCCTGGCATTGTAACGTTGCACGGAGACGGAGGCAAACGCAGGGTTGAAGAAGGAGCTTTTAATACGAACAAAAAGGAAAACAAAACCGAGTGCAGTGCACTACAGATACAAAATAGCCTAAACACAGTAACATAGAACGCCACAATACAACAATGACCGACAAGGACAGAGATAAAATGCCTGAACTAAATACACGGACTAACAAGGTGAACAGAAACAGGTGGGGGCTAAACACAGGTGAAAGGAATAAACCGATTAACTGAAACGAGAACAGGAAAGACCAAACAAGGACATGACAAACCAAGAACACACAGAAAACACAAAGCGGAACAGTCCCGTCCGGCTGGGACAGTTACAGGCATTTGCAGGGCTTTGGATATCTTTTTATATCCTTTTCTATTACCTTGTTATGCAGGTCTTTTGACAGTTCTTTTCTGCTCCCCATGGCTCAGTATCTAGCCTGCTCAGTGCATCCATGTGAGAGAACAAACTCAATGACTATTTATACACAGACACTAATTGCAATTTAAAAAGCCACAGTTGTGGGAAATTCACCTTTAATTGCCATTTTCACCTGTGGCCAAACATTCAAGTGTATGTAAACTTTAGATCAGGGTCTGTTATCATTATGATTTAAGGAGCCAAACAACTATGTGATGATAAATGGCTTCATAAGATCACTATCCTTAAATAAGAGTTTTTTTTGCATGATCATTCATATTTTCTAAATCAATGCCACAATTTCACAATTTCTGCCACATTGTGAAACATTTTGACATTGCCCCCTAACAAGAATGCTTTGCATCCCAAATATAGTTTGGTAAGATGCTTCCTCATACTGTACTTCACTAATAACTGCTGGGAATGTAGGCTAGCTCTCTTGCCTTCATCTGCAAATGCGATCGAAGATATGCTTTACATCACTAAGCTACAACGAATTTCTAACTATTGTAGTTACTAAAAGCTTTCAAATTTGATTGACAGCTATGTATTTTGTTAGTATATAGCTTCAGCAAGCCATGCATGCAAAAAGTATTTTCTTTCCGTCCCTCGTGCTGAAGTTCTAATTCTATGTTGGTAAGTAGGATAAACGTGCCCACCCATGGAAATCAAAAGTCCATCCAACATGTTTGTTCTAGCGCCTGCACGCATAGCCTACCTATATTGAGGTTACAGAGTTAATTTATCTTCCTTGACTGTCAAGCAAGGTCAACTCCTGTTTTTTTTAAATGTGCTATATACATAAAAGTGACTTGACTTGACTTTCTGCCAAGTGGGATATAACCAGAATTGCCAGATTTCTTGAACTGTGTGTTGTGGAGAAAATTTGATTTTTTTAGGGAAAAAGAGAGATACATTTCTCTCACACATACACACACAGCTCGCACACGCAGATGTGGCGGTTCTTCTGCCTACAAGACTGGAAACTGTGTGTATCTGTGTGAACAGCACTGCTAAATGTTACCGTGCGTCTGAGTCTCCGTAACCAGGGCAACGATGACGTTGAGTGACAGACAACTCGTCTGTCATTCTAAATTAACACTTCTTCGCTATGTCTCATGAAACATTTTTGGTTTTATTATTTCTCATGTCAATCCAAGGTTGTGAAAACGTAGCGCATGCATTAGAGTAGGGTGTGCATGAAAATACGGGACAAATCGTGTCCTGTATTGATTCTGTAAGGGACAGTGCATTTTATTTTTCTATACGGGACGATCCTGTATTATACGGGATGGGTGGCAACCCTACTCGCTCCAGATGAACGAGTTATGTTCAAAGCATCAAACTCAACCAAACATGCTGCCAAATGAACACGATTCTATATAATTTGTTTAAGATGTGATGGAACGGTTGACAAAAAAATAAATCACAGAGAAAATATATTGACTGATATATTGATATATTTGGGGGGGGCTAATGAATATCCCCCCTAAAATAGGCATAGCAACGTCCCTGACCCTGGGTTACTTAACTATTTCTTGATTGTTAGCTGTCCTAGTCACCTTGGTTCATGCCAGGTCAGTTCGACATTGGAGTGTGACTGGATTGTTTGATCCCAGCTGGCTGTGAACTGGAGCAGATATCCAACACAGAGATATGCATCGCGCAACTTAAGATGCAGCTCTATGGAAACACCCACTGCGAGGATAGACCAGATGTTTTCAACTCTTGATTATAGTTATTTTGCACCGATTAGTTTTTATTAGAAAAATGTTCGGGTCCGAACTTGATGACCTCATAGCTGGCTACGGCCCTCATTCTGAGGAGGAAAATCTGATATCAACTTTGGAGGGGACAATTACATGAAATTTTCTCAAGAGCAATTATTGAGGGGGACACCAAAACTAGTGCTGTAATACTGTTTTAGTTTGCGCCATTGGTTGGCTCACTACAGTAGTTCTGCAAATTCAGCTACTGTGTGTGAAACCTACCAACACAAAACAAATTTACTGGATTTAACTTCACAATAGCAATGTGCATTGAGTGCCTTTCAGACGGTAGACACGAACACGATCACCTTGCCAGCTAAGGAAAGCTACATTGTACTGTAAGCTTCTCTCAATGACACATATTCAAACAACTGCCAACACTGGTTGATTTTACTGTAGATAGCTAGCAAACGTCAGCTAACCACTTGCTGACAAAGTGTCACCTATAACTCAAGGTAGTGAAAATGAAGGCTGGTGACAGTCGTGTTTTATTGTATTGAGTGTTAGAAGTAAATGAAAGTCAGCCACCAGCGACCGACTTTGTCAGATTCCCACACATGCACGCATTGTACCTGCATGAGGTGCCTCTGCTCAGGGCTGGTGGGGGGCAGTGGATCAAACCATTGTGAGGTGATGGCGGGGGTCCCCAACTTTTGAAATTTAAAAACGCGCTATTAAGCGTCGATAATCAGCATAGGTGCTTTCATTCCATCATATTAATATTATTGAAATGACATAGTTATGCTTACAGTGATGTATTGGGGGGGACAAATCATACTTTTCCCCAGGACGGGGGGATACATAAGTCCCCCCGGGATTTACGCCTAATTGCGTAGCTGCGCAAAATGTTCCGCAAGCTTTCTGCTTTGACGCTGAAGGTGTGAACAAGGTGTACGACACTAACAGACATTTATCCGGCACAAGCATAAATATAGATAGTTAGTTGGGTAACAAGACATTTGGCCCAATTGACTTCGAAAGTGGAACCGCCTGTATTTCGCCATCTTGGCGAAATATGTGATCCATTAATTTTTACCATAGACATTTAAAAAAAGGACTGGTTATGAACGTTTGCAATGATCAATCAGTCTGCAAAGCTATCAAGTGAATGATCACATTCAAAGCTCGAAATCACTATTGCAAAATGTTGATATATTGGAAAAAAGTAAAGGGTACAAGACTGTACCTTTCAGAGAGTGAGTCACCATCAGACATTGCGTTCTATAGTGTCCATTGTCCAATCACCAACTAAATACAAGTAATCTGGCCTATCTCCTCACAGAGCGTGCACATAGATCTGGTGTGCAAACACTGACGTCGGGAAGCTACTCAATAGCATAACTTTGTTTCGTAAGTACTAGCTATTTAGTTTTTTATATATATATACACAATGCATAGTCATGGTTCAGAATTTTGTGCCAGGTTGTAATCATCGCTATGGAGTGAGTAATTGCAAATCGTTTTACCAGTTTCCCAACAACGAAGCTAAGAAGCGCCAGTGGATCAGACTGATAGGGTAAATAGCTGGGTACCTAGCTAAATGTACAGTAATGTAATGGCGTGTTCCATTTGTACTCGGAGGTTGGAATTTCCGAGTTCCAAGTCTGAAGTTTCAAATGGAATGCCCCCTCAAGCCGGAATTCCTACTCGGTAAGTCGGAAGAACCCCACTAGCACTGAGTTCGTAATCCAAGATGGCAGCACCTTGTATCAACAGTAAAACAGACATTATATGCCATTGTATGCCATTTAGCAGACTAGCATTATAAATTATATAGGAAAATTTTGTTTATAGTTAACTTTACAATATTCTGAAGAGCACTCGCCCATCCAAGTTACAGGTTAGGCTACCGGTTACAGAATGGCTGATTAAAAAGCGGTCAAAACATTTTTCTGAATGAAATACAATGAAAAACATTGTATATATTCCGAAAGGGCAAGCACAATAAAGGCTTTAATGGGGGCGTCCATCTTGTTTTCCGACTTTGGACACTGGAATGCGATCAACTTGGGTTAACTCAGGTGTGACATAATTCCCAATTCTGAGTTCCAACTTCCAAAGTTTTAATGGAACGCACCATTATACTTCAATACTAGCTATGATAATGTAGCTATGTATCTAATGTTAGCTACTAGGCTACTGGCTGCTTGTAGCTGGCCATCGTCAAAACCACCGGATGAAATTAGCTACCACTTTGGTTAGCACTGAAGATAATTAATTGCTAAGGCAGTGCCGCTAAGGCTTTTGGTTAGTGTAGTTTTTGGGCTCTTAGAAAAACGGAACTGAAGATAAAACATGAATTTCTCAACACAGAGGATGAAACATTTGCAACAGATTGCCACTTTATGAACATACGAGTTGTTTTACCATCTTGACAAAGAACAGAATGTCTACGTTGCACAGTAATATAGGAATCCTTAATACTTAATATCTCTATGGCTCAAAACAATGGATATTTTACTTCCGGAACCTCATTTTCCAAGTCTATAGTGTTTTTGTTAACCGCTTACCAGTTTTCTGCCTGACTGGCTGAAATACAGGCCAAGATGGTGTAAAGAAAGCTAGTGAAGAGATTCCCCTATTGGCCTCATTGGATTACAGGTACAAATTGTTTTGCAAATCGAATGCGTAATATTTGCGTCATAATTTTTTACGCCAACAGGATCCAAACCACACACAGTTTGCAATCCACAAATATTAGAAGTTCCACAAACTCAGATGTCACACATAAATGTCTTCAACTGATAAAAATTGTTTGAATAATGTGAATTGTGGAATTGCGGAAGTACTTGTTGGTGGATTTTAAGGGATCATCACAAATCATTTTTTATATAATCAAATCCTTAGAAGTAAAAAGGAGTTTATTCATGGGTAGTGAAATATATTTGTGGATCGTGTTTTGTATTTGCATATTATGAGACATTTGTTTGTGGATGTGTTACGCATACAGGTGCCCTGTATGTGGGTTTGTGTTTTTCCCCTCCTAACATTTCCCCAGGTGTCCTTTATGTTCCTGATTGTGCTCATTGGTGTTTCCCACCTGGTAGTCATGAGTGCATCGCCTGACTGCTGAGGTGGACCAATCAGTGGACACCCATCCTAATTGCACCACCTTTTCCTTTTTCCATTACCCACATCACACATCCCTGGTTTAAAAACCCAGTTAGTTGGTTTTCCCAGAGAGATTCTTTTGCTTTACCCCACATGGACATAGACACTCTTGAGATACATACCTTTTTTGATAGACATACACTTTGTTCATACATACATCACTTAGTTTAGCACATACATCTCACTTTGTCCTGTTTCATGTGAGTATGTATTGCTGTGGTGTTTTGTTTGGTGTTGTCTAATCAATTGTTTGCTGTGTGCTGTTTAGTCCTTGTTCGACCTGTGTGTTTTTGTTTATCGCTGTGTCCCTGGGAAAAGTTTTTTTTTAGCAAGTCGCCCTTGGGCATACACAACCCGTAGGAAAACTTTGTCTAAAAACACTAGTTAGAACTGAGCGGACCACCCACTGTATTTTTGTATTGGATAGTGTTTAGCTAGGCGGTTCTTGAGACAGGCAAGTTCAGTTTAGGGGTGTTAACCATATTATTTCATTTCTTGGGTCCAGCTCAGCCCCGTTTACCGTGTGTTTATAATAAACGTTTTATGATTTACGGTAGCTTTGGTTGTCTGTGTCGTTTGTTCCCACTGTTCCTGTACACTACACCACTGTGCATGAGTTTTATGTTACGGGTCTCCGTACCATCCACCCTAGACTGCTAGAGCCACAGGGTTCGTAACAGATGTTACATTCAATTGTAAATTGTATATTCTGTTTACAAATTGTAATATACATTTGTAAATCGTGGTTTGCACATGTACAGTAATTTAGAAGCAATTTTATCAATTTCTTAGCATGTAAACACAATCTTACAGACAGACAGACAGACAGACAGACAGACAGACACAGATGGAGGGAGACACACACAGAAAGAGAGAGGGAGGGAGACAGAGACACACACACTGTCATTGACCTTGTTTTTCATCGTCTTAGATTCCTGCCAGCTGACATTGGATCCCAATACAGCAAATCAGTGTCTGTCTGCAGGTAACAGAAAAGTGACATGTAGTAATAAGATTCAATCCTATCCTGACAGATTCACCTTCTACCACCAAGTGTTGTGTAGAGAGGGTCTGTCTGGAGTCTGTTACTGGGTGGTAGAGTGGAGTGGGGGAGGGGTTCATGTAGGTATCTCATATAAAGAGATCAGCAGAAAAGGAGATGGTACAGATTGTCAGTTTGTTTTTAATAATCAGTCCTGGATTTTATTCTGCTCTACGTCCAGCTGCTGTTTCTACCACAAAAAAATCAGGACTGATATCCCTGTCCCCTGCTCCTCCAGAGTAGGAGTGTATCTGGACCACAGGGCAGGAACTCTGTCCTTCTACAGTGTCTCTGACACAATGACCCTCCTCCACAGAGTCCAGACCACATTCACTCAGCCACTCTATCCTGGATTCTATGTTAATGGATCTGTGACGATATTGACACCTATTCAGTGATACATCTATCAGTCTGCTTGTATCCATATATGATTGATTGACTGTGGCTAAAGATTGATTTGACATTACAGATATATGGAACAGTCTGATACTGTTAATAATTTTCATGTACATAGATTTCTATCAAAACAAGTGGAACAGAGTGAGCCTGAGTTCTTGGTTCCTGAATGAACATGAACACATAGTGAGACATGCACATCATTGGTGAAGTGAATTGATTGAAAGGTGGAAGAAACAATCATCGCAGAGCTTATTTTAAACAGTGGCTAAAACACTGTTGAACAATTTTAACAGTTTCTTCTTAATCTACTAGAAGTGTTATGAGTTGGTTGTTTTTCTGTCAAGAGATATAAATATACACACTACTGTTCTAACGTTTGGGGTCACTTAGAAATATCCTTGTTTTTGAAAGAAATGCACATTTTTAGTCCATTAAAATAGCATCAATTTGACCAGAAATACAGTGTAAACGTTATTAATGTTGTAAACAACTATTGTAGCTGGAAACGGGTGATTTTCAATGGAATAGCTACATAGGCGTACAGAGACACATTATCAACAACCATCACTCCTGTGTTACAGTGGCACGTTGTGTTTGCTAATCCAAGTTTATCACTTTAAAACGCTAAGTGATCATTAGGAATCCCATTTGCAATTATGTTAGTACCACTGGAAACTTTTGTTACGACAACTGAAAACTACTGATTGAAGTTCAGTATCTGGAGCATCAGCATTTGTGGGTTCGATTACAGGCTCAAAATGGCCAGAAACCAAGAACTTTCTTCTGAAACTCGTTTGTGTATTCTTGTTCTGAGAAATGCAGACTATTCCATGCGAGAAATTGTCAAGAAACTGAAGATCTCGTACAAAGATGTGTACTGCTCCATTCACAGAACAGTGCAAACTGGCTCTACCCAGAATAGAAAGAGGAGTGGGAGGCCCCGGTGCACAACTGAGGAAGAGGACAAGTAGATTCGTGTCTAGTTTAAGAAACAGATGCATCACAAGTCCACAACTGGCAGCTTTATTAAATAGCACCCACAAAACACCAGTCTCAACATCAACAGTGAAGATGCGACTCTGGGTTGCTGGCCTTCTAGCACAAAGACATTTTTCAGACTGGCCAATAAAAAGGAAAGATTAAGATGGGCAAAAGAACACAGACACTGGACAGAGGAAGAACTCAAAAATAACTAGAAAATAACACTATGAAGTATCACTGAAGCTAACTGAAGTTCAAGCTACACAGAGGGAAAAGCCAGCTTGAACAAGTGAGTTTTAAGTCTGTTTTTAAAGGTGGTGATCTGAGTCTGAGTTGTGGGTGACTGAAGGGTTCCAGAGTTTAGGGGTCGCAACACAGAATGCCCGGTCCCCCCATGTAATAGAGTTTAGTTTTTGGAATTTTGAGATGTTCAGTGTCTGAGGAGCGAAGACTACGTGAGTGGGTGTGTATGTGAAGGAGGTTGGACAGGTAAGAGGGGGCGAGTTCATGGAAGGCCTTTGTAGGTGAGGCGCATGATCTTATAATTGATGTGGAACTTGACAGGGAGCCAGTGAAGATTGCACAGTCTGGGTGTGATGCCTAGGGTTTGGTGCAAGTGAGGACTCAGGCGGATGAGTTTTGAACATACTAGAGCATGTCCAGGGCTTTGCCTGACACCCCGAACGGGACTCCATTGGAGTAGTCCAGACGTGATGTTATGAAAGCAAGTATGAAGGTCTCTGCTACCTTGTCTGTGAGGGATGGGTGGAGTCGGGAGACATTATGGAGGTGAAAGAAGGCTGATTTGGTGATGGACTTGATATGGAGCTCAAAGGTGGGAGTGGAGTCAAAGATGTCATCCATATTTCTGACCTTGGAGGATGGACAGATGGAATAGCCGTTAATGAATATTTCATTGTGACCAATTTTCTTTAGAAGAGCCTTGGGAACTACCAACATGACCTCTGTTTTATTGCTTTTGAGTGTGAGTAAATTAGAAATCATCCAGTTTTTGATGTCCTTAAGACAGCTGCTCAGAGATAGAGGAGAGATGTGTGAGGTGGGTTTGGTGTGGATGTAGATCTGCATGTCATCTGCCTGTGTGACAGCAACAGTTTCTTGTTGACAGTATGTGCTGTAAGCAATGTTATTTCCTTTCTAAGCATGTGAACATTTATTTAGTTGATTCATGGGTTAAGTAAAACAGCAAGAAACTCTGAAAAGGGTTACGAGATATTATTTAAAAATTAAGAATGTGTTAACTATTACTGTGTTTTTTTTTTTAAAGTAATTACTGTGAGATCGTCAATCTACTTGCACTGCCTAATCTACCAAGATTGATTGCTTATACCTGCAAGTCTATATTGGGGGGAGCTCTCGTGGTTTTCCTCATTCTTGATAAAATCACGGTGGAGGAAACACACAGAGTATTTAATTTTATATATCTCCCCTTTCAGGTATTTCATATGCAAAATCTGTTTTTGAACTTAACAAAATTGTTTATATAACCAGTTAACATTTCGTGAATTCATAACATTTAACAAGTTACTTAGTATTGGAAAATCCTCATTTGAAGTTCCTGCTAGCATAGATGCCACGAGGTTTGACCACATTGCTGCAGCACTAAAATATGTTGCTTTGTAATTTGCATTGAGCGCAACTAAGGCGGAAAAATTGAATTATGACATGAACTTTGTTAGAAAAGAATGTAATAACATGATTAGTCAATATAATATACATATTTGTATTTTAATAGATTGATTATTGTATGTACTGGGTATTTTCTACAGTGCATTCTTGATAAAATCACGGTGGAGGAAACACGCAGAGTATTTCATTTTATTTTATCTCCCCTTTCAGGGGTATTACACCTACGAATGGCATTGAAGACCATCGTCCCAATGATCTGGACCAGGGGTAGGATGTAGATGATGAAAAGCTGGTACACCTTGGTTGACAGGTCTTTGGGGGGATTGTGAGCCCCCAGTGACACAAACTGCTTATGGTCAGCCAAATAGAAACAGAATCAGTCAAGTGCTGTTCCAGTTATGCACAGGACTGTTTCCATGTAGTTAAGGAGGATGGTGTGGCAGACAGTATCAAACAGCAGAAAGCTCAAGATGAGAAGGTTGAATTGACGAGAGTCCGTGGCGATGTGGAGGTCATTGGTTATGTTGACGAGGGCTGCCTCTGTGCTGGGCTTAGTTCGAAACCTTGATTGAAAAGGTTTACAAAGGTCGAGGTTGGTCATGTGACACTGTAGTTGGGTAGCGACTGCTACCGGGAGGTTGGAAATGGGTCTGTAGTTAAGGTTTTTCGGGTCGGGTCCTTGTTTCTTGAGGGGGTGGGTGTGATAGCAGCCATTTTGAGTGAGGGAGGACAGTGCCAGCCAGCAGAGAACAATTCACAATGTCCACCACAAGAGGGCACAGGGAAGGTAGACAAGCCTTGACCAGGGATGTAGGCATGGGGTCCAGTGGGCAGATGGAGGCTAAAGATCTGGTGATCAACTCTGCAACGTGGGTGGCATCAACAGGAGAGAAAGCGGAGAAACAGCAGTCCAATAGGGTTAGAGTTAGTCATGTCCTATACTGGGGCAGAGTGGTTGATAAATGGAGTTGCAGGTAGATGGATTCAATTTTTGACAGACAAAAATCCCAAAACATACTTTACTGTTTTACAGAGCCAGTCAGGGAGGAGGAATCCAGAGGCCTAAGTAGCCATTTGATGGTGGGGATCCCTTTGCAGTTATCAATGAGGTTGGAATAGTAGACTGATATGGCCTGGGAGAGAGCATCCTTGTAGCCCTTGACATGATCTCTGTAGGCCTTCAAGTGGACCGTGAGACCAGATTCTTTAAATGCCTCTCCAGTTAACGGCTAGTGGATTTCAACAGACACAGCTTAGTGGTAAACCAGGGAGCTAACTGAGAGAAGGAGACGCACCGAGTTCTCAGAGGTGCAGCAGAGTCAAAGAGTGCCTCGTAATGAGGCACAAACTCCTAAGCTGAGGAGAATAGAGGAACCGGACTAATATTAATTTGAAGACTGTTTCAAAGAACAGATGTGTTGACAGACTTAATGTTCCGGTACGTAATGATCCATTTCCGCTGGAGCTTGGTTTGAGGGATGGCTACATTACACAGGATGGCAATGTGGTCAGAGATAGCAAGATCCATGCCACACAGATTGGAGGGGCAAAACTTTTTGAGCATACATGGTCCAGAACATGTCCTTTGTTGTGTGTGGGAAACATACATGACGTGTGAAATTGAAACAGTCCAGGAGAGACAGAAACTCAGCAGCAAAAGCACAATTGTCTTTGTCAACATGGATGTTAAAGTCAGTTCTCCTTCTCCACTTTTCCCTGTCTCCTGCCGTTTTAAATTTAGGAGGACATGAGGTCCTGGCCCACACCTGAGGAGTACCAGGCTTGAAAGACCCGTTGCTGTCTCGGTCCAAAGTCCTCCTGGTTGTGTTGCACATCAAGACGATACCTGACGATTTCAGCTGCCACTGTGCTCCCCGTGTTGTACCTGTCCTTGTCCATCTGGTCATGCTTCCGACCTGGACTAAGTTTAAATAGACTCTGGACTTAGCCCACATGCATTTATTAATTATTACAATTTGTACTCTTAATATGTTCACCCGGCACAGCCAGAAGAGGACTGGTCACCCCTCTGAGCCTGGGTCCTCTCTAGGTTTCTTCCTAAATTTCAGCCTTCTTAGGGAGTTTTTCCTAGCCATTGAAATTCAACACTACTGTCGTTTGCTCCTTGGGGTTTTAAGGCCGGGTGTTTTGTAAAAGCACTTTGTGACTACTGCTGATGTAAAAAAGGCTCTATAAATAAATTTGATTGATTGATTGATTGATGGGTAAAAGTTGTTCAGGTAAAATTGGCAATTTCTAAATGGCATACGAGACAAATGAAGGAGTACTGTAGTAGGGTAGCATGAGCAACCGTGATTCAGAGACAGCAGCACTAAGGTCCTCGAGGTAGACGTGTGTGTAACAACTGTAAAAATGCAAATAGGATGGCAATACTAAATGTGCAAAGAGGCAAATTGAATGTACAAGGTGCATGTGCAATTAAAATGCAGAGATAGCAGCGGTGAGGTTCCTGAGGTAGACACGTACCTATAACCACTGAAAACTTCCATTATCAGGATTTGCAAGGCAGTGTCAGAGTAGTACAAGGAAGTCATGCAACAAGGTCCCTGAGTGGTGGGGGGGTATGGTAAGTGATGGGTCACAGAGTTCTCTGGATCACAGATTTCAGCAGGGTTACAGTGGATGGGAAGAAACTGTTCCCGAGCCTGCTGGTGCGGGACCGAAGAGACCTGTACCGCCTGCCTGATGATAGGAGGGCAAACAGTTTGTGGCATGGGTGTAAAGAGTCCTTGATAATCCTGCGCGCCCTGCACAGACACCGTTTGCACTGGAGGTCTGCGATGGCAGGAAGCTGGGCACCAGTGATGTGCTGGGCAGTTTTCACCACCCGTCGCAGAGCCTTCCGGTCGGCTATGGAGCAGCTGCTAAACCACACTGTGGCGCAGTTTGTCAGAATTCTCTCGATTATGCAGAGGTAAAAGTTCACGAGGATCTTGGAGGACAGACAGGCTTTCTTCAGCCTCCCTCAAAATGTACAGGCGCTGCTGCGCCTTTTTGATCAGAGCTGAGATGATGAAGGTCCAGGAGAGGTCCTCGGGGATGTAGCCTCCCAGAAATTTGAAGCTGGACACACGCTCCACCTCATTACCCTCGGTGAGGACTGGGGCGTGGCTGCTGCTTTTCAACTTCCTGTAATCCACAATGAGTTCCTTGGTTTTCTTTGCGTTGAGGGCCAGGTTGTTGTCAGCGCACCATGCCGCCAGGCACTTGACCTCCTCCCTGTAGGCTGACTCTTCTTTATCACTAATCAGGCCTACCATCGTGGTGTCGTCTGCAAGCTTGACGATGGTGTTGGAACAGTGTACAGGAACGCAGTCGTGGGTGAAGAGGGAGTATAGGAGGGGGCTCAGCACACAGCCTTGTGGAACACCATTGTTCAGGATCAGGGTGGAGGGGGTGAAGTTGTCTAACCTGTGTGGAAGATGGAAAATGTTTGCAATTTATCAAGTAAAAACTCCTTCAGTCATTAGCATAACAGTTAATTATTTCAGGTTTAATCATATATACGGGAACAAGCATCATGACGAAAAGAGTACAAGTACAGAGACCAACACAGAGTGCTGTCATGATAGTTGTTCTGATTATGGCATTTCAGGTTCAAGCTTATATTCTCTTTCAACAGTACAGATGACAGAATTAGCACTTGCAAAAATGTACATTCAAAGAATTGTTATTGCCATGATGTAGCCTAGAGAATGCAAGGTTGCATACAGACATAGATCCAGGAGATATACAGTGGATATAAAAAGTCTACACACCCCTGTTAAAATGCCAGGTTCTTGTGATGTAAAAGAATGAGACAAAGATAAATCATGTCAGAACTTTTTCCACCTTTAATGTGACCTATAACGTGAACAATTCAATTGAAAAACAAACTGAAATCTTTGAGGGGGAAAAATAAAAAATAAAAAACTCACAATAACCTG
>JACXGI010013294.1:10171-21218 GCA_016801175.1 Esox masquinongy | reverse complement strand
CATTTCTGATAAAGTTGTATGCATATGGTCCTAGTTTCTGTTTTTTCACTATTCTGTTCAGAAAATGGGTTTGTTTGGAGCATATGTTTGAATATTTACAGCCACCTGCTCCCTGCTGGGGTCTTAACTGTTGGCACTATCTCAGTATGGTAAAGAAACCAATACAATATAATGTCATATGCAGTTACAACTGTATTTGTAACTGTGTGGGATAGCTGTTCATTCCAGAATGGCTGAAAATACACAACGACAGTGTTTACATTAGCTGAGCATCTGTAAATGTCTCATCCTAGAATGTTGGGGGATTAAACAATTTCCTGTAGTCCCAGATTTCCATTTTGCTCTTCCATTTTTTCTTCTCTGCATATCAATGTCTCCTTCCTGCTGTAACCATGAATATGGCATGGTAAGCATACTATAAATTCCCTCTTTTCTATCATCCCTTGCATATTCCAAGTAGGTAAACCCCATGTCATGTTGCCACATTGTCATCACCCTTTAGTGGAACATGATCTTCTTTTCTTTTTTCCCCATTTGCCTTGTTTATTCGCGCCATGCAGTGCCCCTCATTCCGCTCATCAGTCCAGCCCCATCGAATTTTTCATCACTTTGAATTCCACATCAAGTCATTTCATTTTCATTGTGGCATTTAGATGCACTCACTAAGGTTCTGCAATTCTGTGTTCCCTTATGGCATGTTCACCCTGCTCACTGTAGATAAGCACTATGCTGAAGTTACACATGCTACCTTATTGCTGAGGGAGCCATCTTAAGAAGTTATTGTATTAAAATCTTTACTGACTATACTGTAAGGAACATGGCTAGAGAGTTTTGGGCTGAAAATGAAAAAATAGAAAATAATAAATATTTTTTTTAGGATCTTAGAGTTTAAATAATTGCGGCTCTAGGTAACTGGACTGGTTGACTTCTCTATCCCTTAATTATGACTTTTTGAATTGGAAAAGGTCAGAGCCGTAGCGTAGTAGACATTTTACCAAAAAAACCCTGCATCTTCTTTCTTCATCCCCTGTGGGCAAATGGGCATTAAACCCGGAGTTCTTTGCCTATCCAGCAACACGAGTACATCCTAAGGACGTCGAGCGGACCATGACAACTTCCTGTCGTTCCAGGGACATCTTATTGACTGATTTTTGTTTGCAGGGGAGTGAACGCTGCAGATAACACCCCATTGTTAAGAATCATTGGTCATATGCTGAATGCCATTGTATGCACATTTTCTACTATGCTAACAACACAATTCTAAGCATTGGGCTCCATGCATAAAAATGTTCTTTCCAAAATTGCGGCAAGGCCCACAGAAGCTAATGACATCCATCTGATATGCTGGTGGTTGGGCAGTGTGTGCAGCACATGGCCCCGGGGGTGCTGTGAAGAATAGATATGAGTTAAACAGAGCACAGGCAATGATTTTTCCTTATGCCTGCCTGCGTCTAGCTCTCATCTCTCCTCCGTCTGTAAATTGAAGGACCAAAACAGACATGGAAAAAACGATCAGAACACAATAGGGAATGAAGGAGAAATGTCAGGCAATTACTATAACATGCAAAAGTTTATGCTAATAAAAGCTTCTGCCTGAAGCATCTATCCAGCAAATTGGGGCTATAATCTCTCTTGCCAGTGTGTGTGTATGTGCATGTGTGTGGGTGGTACAGTGAACGTAGACAATAGCTGTGTCCGAATAACCATACTTTGGTCTTAAATAGTAGGCCATTTCAAAAATGAAGAATTTGTGCACTAGAGTTGTCCAGTGTTCCAAGCCACTGCCTCTGGTTCGCAGATACTGTTAGTGTTACAGCCTTAGTTTAAATTCGGCCCACTACTATTTCAATACATATCTCCTCACTGTAGCCAATAAAGCATAAAAAAGCCAGGAATATATATTAAAAGTAAAAAGAAGAATTGCCTATGCTTTGAATGCCAGGATGTTATGCTCATTTTGGCATTTGACACGGCTGAAAATCAGATAAGGGAAGGTGCTACCAAATGAACAGATGGGGAATTGTGCATTAGATGACGCAAAATATGAAGCTTTATAGTATGAGAATGGTAGATATGTAGGATGCTTTAAATGTCCAGATGTTATGTTTATTTTTTCTTTTACTGAGTAGAATGCAATGCACATTTTGTATACTTTCAGAATGAATACAGAATTTACAATCTTGTCTCACAACATATAGTTACATCTCATTTTGGCCCTTCAATGTTCATTGGAAGAGGGGGGCTGTGTGTATGGGTAGCTAGATCTATTCAAGATCTTGGAAGACAGGTTCTATGGTGGTGTTGAAATGTAAGTCATTTTTGCTGGAACTGTTTTATCAACATTAGTGATAGTGTTATCTGCTGTCAAGAGGCCACTTCATACTTACTGTTAAGCTATATAGCTATGCAGTTTATCAGTGTTGAGTTGATTGCAATCAGGTTGGAACCTTTCAGGGATGAACTAATTTTGCATATATATTCACTAATATTGCACAGCATTGAAGAACCAATGCTGTGCAATATTAGTTTATTCCTGAATGGTTCCAGTCTGATTGGGTCTAACTTTTTGCACATGGCTTTTGTGTTATGGTAAAAGTAATGATAAGCTGAATTTGGTAAATGTTAACCGTATTTCTTTTCAGGATGTACTGCACTGTATATAAAGGAAAGTGAGCACTACTATGTTATCTTGAAATGTATTGCTGTGCTTCAGATCTACATTTCTCTAAAGTTCCCAATTCTCAATTTCTCTGACAGCAAAACCTTTCCATATTTCTGTATATTTACTGTTGGCGTATTTTACATTCACCACTTAAAAATAAAGACTTTGTACATCTTAGCTATGGAAAGTACACCTGAAAGAAAAGAAGCCTGCGCACAGTTATTGCAGCAAATTTTTTTTATCGAAGCTTATTGTCTACCTTTTGGCCTTTGTCAGAATGTTTTGCTCTACTAACTAAATAAACCATCCTTGGTATTACCATAATTAGATTCCATTTATAGTGCTTTTGATAACAAGTATATATCTCCATTGTAGATAAATGCTGTAGCTATATAATGTAGTTTCAAGTTGCAAGCAATGCATTAATAATCACAATATACACATACATATTTACACTGAGTGAGTATACGTGTGTGTGTGTGTGTGTGTGTGTGTGTGTGTGTGCATGATTGAGTGTCTTTGAGCCTAGTTGAGCAGATGCCAAAAATGCTTCCTCGGAAATAAGTAAGAGAAATTATTTAATTGAAAAATGCTTGAATTTAGCAAAAAGATCTTCCAATGGGATGAGAAAGTGGTATTTGTAACAAGACAGAGAATTCTGAAACAAGCAACAAAGACTAATTCAGATACAAAACAAACAGATATTGTTGTTTACAGACATTAACATTTTTTTGTCTAATTCTAAGAATTAAGCCTGAATTACACTATGTTGCTTGTTTTCAGAATGTCTTACTATAAGCAACGTTTTCTCACCTCATATTTTTCTTTCTATTTTCAAGCATTCTTTTCTTATTTTTGAGGAAGCATTTTTTTTGCAGTGCAAAATATATAGATGGCCAGTCAGGTTGAATGTTCAGAACACAGAGGGCTTGCAGATAGAGACTGTATCAGTGCCTCTTAGTTTGAGACCCTATGCTTTGGTCCAGTCCTATCTGACCTACGGTAGGCAAACAAACCACACATTGCTGGGGTGAGAATGGTCCTTGTTATTTCTGCAGGCTTTCTTCCGGCATCATTTTTGATCGATGTCCTAGATGGGTTGGAACACAGCTCCAGAGACGCAGTAGACATGATTCAAGATGGCGCCAATGGGGAATGCCGTTTTCCAAGCTCTACCGTTACTTTGTGTTCTACTAGTTTTTTTTATGTTATTGTTTAGCTTTTTGGTTTTACCTGCAAGCGGTTTAAGCACATATGACTGATAGTCACTACTGGACATTAAAACTGCACTGGACACATCCTTTTCATCAAGGACACCTAGTTCAAAACCAGCTTCAGCGACCACCTCGGACTTTTGTTTGACTTACCTGGAATAACACCTGGGAAGCATGGCATAGGGCTGGTGTTCTAGTCCAGCTGAGGTTACGAGAAAACCTGACTACTCTTCCAAGCATTCTTCTGATAAACATTCAGCCATTGGACAGCAAAACTATAAGAACTAGGAAGCAGGTTGTATTTTCAAGAGGACACCAAGAGCTGTAATGTGCTAATTTTTACAGAGGCTGGACCCCATGATCGCACATTCAGCCGTTTCCCCCAAACGGTCTTTCCATTCACCAGCAAGTTAGGTCTACATAGTCAGGGAAGAGAGGGAGGTGTCTGCTTCATGGTCAACAACTTGTGTTGTGATGATGGAGTTGGTGTCGTGAGGTTATGGGTGCAAAAATTATAGTCAATAAGTGGCTTTCTCACGTATTCCTCTTCTCCAGATGTGTTGCGGCAGTGTGAGCGGTGATTCAAATGGCGTCCTCAGTGGATCTGTTGTGGCGTTAGACAAACTGGAGTAGGCACCGTGATCCTGGCAAACTGCATTTGCTGTGGGCCATCACAAGCCTCTCGAAACACTCACATGATTTATGAGTGTTCACTCCAAGTCCCAAGCCGTATGGAACACTCGTGGGGGAATTCGAAATAAATCTACATATCGGAACCAGAAACATACAACTTGCTGTCATCAGATACCATGTAAATAATTTAGAAGGTACAGTATATGTTAATTAAGCATCTGTGGGCGGTATGGACGTGCAATGGCAATGTTGTGAAAACTATCAAAGTCCAAGTCAGGTAAAAAAGACAACATAATAAGAGTATATCTGCATATAGCCTAATGGCATACATAGAACAGGCTTTGCCAACCATGCTGACTGGAATGAACTAAGGAGGGCTTGTAGAAGCCAGTCCATGTGTTCTGTAGCTCCAGTGATATAATACACGGGCAGATGATCCATGTCAGTGGCTAATCTCTGTTCTCTAAAGCCAGGCTTCCTGTCCATCCAAGCCCTGTGCACAAACACACGTTCAGCAGTACACCATAATACATGCATAATAGATATGTATGTTATACTTTGCATGAAATACAGTAAGAGTTGGCTTGGATGCAAAACCAAATTAAGTTGTCATAAGCTTGAGTTTACCTGTTGACTATTTATGGCCTTCCACAGAACCAGTGCAAGACAGGTGGAGTACTGGCTCCTAACAGGCATAGCCAGTCAAATGAGAAATCTATGGACAGGCCTTACGAATCTCCTGACAGCATGTGGGTTCCACTTGACAACCAGAACTAATCATACCAACTGACCACCCGATTCAATCCAGGAGCAGAGTACATCTCACCTGAGGACAGTGGACCACTAAGAAATGCAGCTTTAAAGACGAATGTTATTACTGAAACTATCACAGTCTTATACATAACTTCCCTTTTCTCTCCCTTCTAAGTAACCTATTGCCGCTGAACTTACATCAACTGCCTGCAAGAACATGGAAGCTGAATCACAAATGCATTAGCGGTGCAGAATGTGTTTGCGTGCATTTGTTTGTTTGTCAGCAGTGCCTTGTAGCTGTCAAGTTGACACTGGATTCTTGCTAGCATCTCTCTTCACTGTCTTAGTTGGTCATCCAGTTTGGAGAAGCAGACGTAACTGTCTACCCATCCTTGACTTCTTAATCATTGTCTTGACTGTGCTCCAAGGGATGTTTAAGGCTTCTGAAATCTTTTTATACTTATCGCATGATCTGTGTTTTACATTTTTTTGAAAGCACCATTATGCTTATGCTTGCGTTTTATTTGCAAATCCAATACCCAATAGAAGGAATCTAAAAGAACCACTGAATCTACCTGAAATAATTTCAATCACTACAATTTCACATGTTGAGGCCAAATAATATGGTGTGATTTTGAAGGTGATTGTTAAATTTGCGCTATTTTAGAATTTGTTAATGGGGGTGGAAACTTATTTAATTTTTACATTTAATATTTATTTTTTTAATATATAGATGCATTTCACAACAATATGGAAAATCATCATCTTATAAGAGTAGTATAATGTGTATGTAAAAATGTCTGTTTATGCATTTTATGAAATAGCATGGGGATGAGGTTTGGTCACAGACAAGTTCCACCAGGTTTAGTTTTTTAGTATTACAGAACATTTCCAGTCTTTTGTTGCCTCTGTCCCAACTTTTTGAAATGTGCTGCTGGCATCAAATTCAAAATGGGCATATATTTTTCACAAAATAGTAAAATGTCTCTGTTTCAAAATTTGTTTTATTGTCTTGGTACTATTTTCTATTAAGTGTTTAAATGATTTGCACATCATTGCATTCTGTTTTCATTTACATTTTACGTAGCGTCCCAACTTTTTTGGAAACCGGGTTGTATATGTGTAATACATAATGACTTGAGATACAATAACATGTGTCTTGATGTTTGAGATTAAATCTGGAGATACCGTTCTGGTTAATCTGAGTGTTAAGCACATGGATTTTGGTTAAGATCAATGTGCTCTCTCATGCCAATGAGTGTATCAGTCAATATTTGTTTTGCACATAACAAACAGTACAGTTGAGA
Organism: Esox masquinongy; assembly: GCA_016801175.1. Classification (NCBI taxonomy): domain Eukaryota; kingdom Metazoa; phylum Chordata; class Actinopteri; order Esociformes; family Esocidae; genus Esox; species Esox masquinongy. The sequence goes on along the minus strand of JACXGI010013294.1, from coordinate 14,649 downwards.
GGTGTCTGGAAAGAGAGGGATGATCTGTGCTGTTTTAAATCAGATATAGTCACGGATTGTGACCTTTCCCCTTTACCCCCTTCACTGTCAGAGCTGTTAAGTTATAAAGATGATATTTGTATTGAAGTGTACAATTTTTCATCCTAAAACATACTTCAATAAATCTGATCACTTCCCGCAATCAAAAGTGAGTCATTAGGTCATCTCCGCATTATCATGAGTTTGTGTCGTGGTCAGATGGATGTTACAGTATTTCAAAACGTTCTGTAATATCCTTCCATCTTAATATATTCTCAATGTTGATAGTGAACAATGTGTGCACCTGAAAGCCTTGCTTAACCACTTTCTTTTGATTTTCTAATTTTCATTTTGCAATTTTGCATGCACGGTTTCTGCCATTTCCAGTTGATTGTGCCCTTGTGGGAAATTACTTGGTCACATTGAAACCATCTCCTATGATTTATTTAGCACATGCTTTTGGATGTTATTTTCCTTTGTATTGCATTTTAATTTATCCTCCATTGCCAAGAAGATGGCTTTTGAATGCAATACAATACAGTACAATACATACAAGCATTTCTCATGCATAAAATAAATGTATTTTATTTAAAAAATTGCAGTGCAACTTTGAACCGTAAATTAAATGGGTTTTTTTTTGAGGAAATACTTTATGGTTGGCAGCGGTTGGCAATGTTCTGCAATTTTATTTCAGTCATTCAGACAATTGTAATACTTCCTTTGCATTCAACATAAAAATGAGACATGAGTACTGCCACAGACATCTTCTCTTATTCTATTGCAACTATAGAGCTGAGTAGAGCTAGAGTGAGGATGAATTGTTTAGATAACCCTGGATAAAGGTGACCCAAAAGCATGCTCTTATTGTTTCGTCTATGGACTATGATTGATTTCTGAACTTAGAAAAAAAGTGGATTAAAACCCATACTTTTACCCTGCAGTGTGTGATAATTAATCAGTGGATCAGGAGATTTCTAAAAATTCAGAATTCAATTTCAATAGATTTCACTTGTAAAGCAAATAACGGCATTATAATTAAGCAGCATGAAAATGGTTGTCTCTAAGAGGTGTGTGGTATATAGATTTAAAAACAAGGTTTTGTGTAAAATTAACATTAAATATATTTTTCTGACAGTGAAGCCATAGTAATATGTGGGGTGCAGTAGTCTTGATTCGCAAGACAGTCATTGGCAAAAGTCTGCCTTTTTTTTGAACATTAGATGAACAGCTTCTCCAACCAAGTAACCCAGCAGGCAGAGCAAACAGGATGTGACACTTACCTTTAAACTCAGGGCATTTCATTCTGAGTGTCCATTTTTTTTTGTTTCAACTGAGAAACCTGGAGAGACAGAAAAAAATAATTATATTAGGGTCTTTATTTGTCAGCCAACTTAAGCATGCTCTCTGTTTGCCGACTCTTTGAGACTGCTCAAGTGTGAAGAGAACCAATCAAACTAAACCAACAATAGAAAACCATTTTATTTTTCATCACATCATACAATGAGTTACAATTTGAAAGTCAAATCCTAGTAAATTGCTTTAAAATTCAAACCCATTGCAACAGTTGAAGATATTTGATGCCAGGAGTTACCACAGGCAGAATTGAAGTAGTCATAATTCTCTTTTCCCTAATCATAATTAAAAAAATGATGAGAAGGCCAGTGGCAATTATTTGTGTTTTATTTACAATCTGGAGAGGAACATTTTGTTATACATATGATGGCCGCTGTTATATTAGTGTATCTCGCTAAAACATGTTTTTCTGTTGCTGCCCCGTCTGCAAATGATCAGGAAACAGTATTTGATTCTTCTAAAAGCAACCAAAAATATTTGCTGAACTGTGAGTGAAGGCCAGATATGATTTATATCTGTTGACCATGTAGGTATTCATTTTCTACCCACTTTTTGCCTGTCTTCAACTTGAAACACATTGAATTCTGGTGTAGGCCATATTACCTTTGTGACAGCTTTTACTTGGGCAATATTGCCCTGAATGTATGAGATGCCCGAAGCCTTCACGCAAAATGTAACCGTATGTCTATCACATTGGCTGCCATGGGAGAGTAAACAAGTGCAATGGTACACTTAATAAGATGGAATGTCAGATAGTGAGACTGTCCTCAGCCAAAATTACACATTGTGAGAGGAGGACAAGGTTAATGTGCCTGTCACAATGATAGGATGCAGTCCTGCACAGGCGGACAGATGTTTTTTCCCTGGCAAGTATTGTTCTGTGTTCTGTATTAATGTGTAAACCATGTCTAAGGATGAACATTTACATACAAATTACTTCAGACAATTTGTTTTCAATTTGGTTTGGCTTCAACAGGTGTGCTTTTTTGTGTTAATGTCCTCTAATGAAATGATGTATGGATTTTTAGTCAAAATAAAATCCAATGTATGACCTGTAATGAATTACAATATTACCTCAAATCTATTAAAGACAGGTTTGTTTGTTGTGCGAGTGGTTTGGGCATATCCCAACAAAAGAAGTGAGTGAGCGTATATGGTTCTTCACTTCATCACATATGAGGAAATGTCAACCTTGTTTCAGACAGTCAATTTTAAAGGTGGGTTTTGAAGAACACCAAATAACAGTCGACCTCCTCTGCTCTGCAATACACATAACTGCCCTCCTTGACAACGTTCCAACCTTTTGAGCTATACATAAGTTCCCTTTTGTATAGCCCCATTGGCGACATTTCAAGCCAGCTGTTAGAGTAAGCTTATGATAAGTCTTAAGTCTTAATTGCACTGACTGTAAATCTCTATTGATAAGAGCTTCTGCTAAATGACTAAAATGTAAATAGTAAAACTCCTCTCGGCAAGGGTGTGACATTTGTGACTATCTAAAAGACAAGGTAACACTATCTACTAGACAGAGACGGTTCAAAAGCATTATAACCAGGACAAAGAGATTGAAAAAAGTTTCTACCCCTTAGGCCATCAAACTGGTAAACAAACTGCCTTTTTGCACTGTACCCTGTTGTGCACCTTAGAGCCCCCTTCTGTACACTCACATCCAAATTCACACTCAAGCTCATTTACGCACACTCAACATGCACACATAGTCTCTCTTCATACAAACTCAGTTTCAGACCACATTGTTATAATGGTATGTAGGTATGTATATGTTTTCTACACCCCAATATTTTCTCCAATGCAACTTTAATAAGTTATTATTAAATAGAATTTAAATAACATTTATTGCAAGAAAGACATGGGTTTGAGCTTCACAAGACTTGAATGTATAGATTGTCAAGTGTACAGATTGTATAGATTGTCACGCTGTAAACAAAAGCAGAGACGACTGTAAAAACTAAGTATCTTTGACTTCTGTTGTCCTGGCAACCGGATTTCATCCCATAAGGAATGAGTCAATAACAACTTTCAGAAACTGAGTAAATCCTTGAAATATGATCTGGGGATAATACTGTTTCAGATGTTTCCAAACTTTTTTTTCCGTGACCACATTTTGACATGAAATAAAATTCCCAAACCCAACAAATAAAATAAATAATGTACCCAAAGAGAAATGTTTACTTTGTTAATTGGAGCTATGACAGTCTTAAATATTTTATTTTGATTTTAAATATTATTTTGATTTGTAATAATGTTTTAACTTGAAGGAAGTAACATTTGGAAGGAATTAAAGAAGATTACAGTAGGCAATACTTGTGTATCTATTTAGTAAACAAAGAGAGATTATACATTTTTGCAAAAAAAAATCTTATTTTCATTCTTATATGCTTTCAGAAAAAGTTAATGTTTGATGGTCAGAAAAGCATATTGGTCAAACTCAGGCACTTAAGTCGTAATAAATGTAGAGTGATTGTGACTGTTTTCACAAGACCGTGAGATATTAGGGACATACACATGACTATCTGAAAGTGCTAACAATGCATGTATTCATCTACAGTTGCATTTTCATAAAGGTCCCTTTATTCTGTAACATTCCTTCTTGAAATAATTATTAAACTACCATTATTGCGTAAAGTGTGAATCAACATTTTATTTGCATCAACTTTTCTCCTAATAAGAAACTTAAAAGCAAAAGCAACAATTGTAATTAACCATATGTGTCTAAATATATACAGCTCCGGAAAAAATTAAGAGACCACTGCACATTTTTCTTTCCTTTCTAAAAAAGTCAAAAAGGAAGGTTTTGAGTGAGGAACAGAAGGGTTTAAATTAAGAGACCACTGCAAATTGAACGCTTCTGTTCCGTACTCAAAACATTTCAACTTTTTTGGAAAGGAAAGAAAAACGTGCAGTGGTCTCTTAATTTTTTCCGGAGCTGTATATATAAATTGTAATTAATCATATGTGTCTAAATATATATAAAACATACATATATATACATACATATATATATACATATATATATATATATATATATATATATATATATATATATATATATATATATATATACATACATATACACATATATATATATA
>JACXGI010013294.1:0-10071 GCA_016801175.1 Esox masquinongy | reverse complement strand
CGCTGTGACTGAGCTGGATTAAGCTAGCATTGATGATGAACATTTATTTTCACCTCTTTACGAAGCATATTTTTACGTTAAGATTTTATTTCTCTATAATTTAGCAGAGTGGGATGTAAAGTTACAAGTTGAAACTTTGAGACAAGGTAATATCGCTTACATTCACAAAAAAAAGTATTCAAAATCTATATTATTCCCTTTCAAGAGGACACCTGGCCTTTAATTAACAAACTTTTAAAAATCAATTTTACACTGTTTTACACCACATAGGAAATTATATTTTCCTTGGAACAGAAATGGCACCGCATATTAGTAGTGACCCATGCATATGAATTTAAGCTTAAAGACGCTGTATGAAAAAAGGGGCCTTGCTTAAATTAAAAATATAATAATAATTTACCATTATTTATGTTTAGTGCTGGAAAACTAAGAACTTCAAAGATGGAAACACCCTTGTGGCATTCGCTAGGCTCTTCTGCTTCATTTGCCATACGTGGGAATGCTTCAAGTCTGAGCCAGAGCTGATTAATTATTTCTACTAATAGGCCAGTAAATCTGAGCAGGCACTCCCTATGCACATGAAGTCACATATCCCATGTACTTCACTGCTACTTAGTGACAAAACAGGGTGAAAGGGGAGATAACTGCCTAGCCAAATGCTTAGGACACATTCCACAAATACACGTTGTTCCTTTTGCAAGGTCACTAGGTTTGGGAACTTATTTATGTAAGGTCCTGTGTTTTCGGGTTTGTTGTTTTCCTAGTCTGTTTAATGTCTCTTATTTCTATGTTTTTCAGTTACTGTTTCTAGTTTTTGTAGTTCTATGTCTAGACCTAGTTTTGTATATCTATGCTCAGGTTTTTTTTAGCCACGCCCCCTGAGCACCTTTATTCGGTTCACCTATTTTCTGCACCACATGTTCCCATCATCTCTTGCCTATTTCGTTACTTGTTCTTAGTTTCTTTGTGAGGTGTTGTTTGTTCTGACAACTAAAGTCTTTTTTTAAGTACTTTATATATTCGAACCTTAGTGTTCCAAACTGTTCCTGCCTGTTTACCTTAGACTCTGATTCCTAGCCTGATTCCTTACCTGCACGGTAGCCTTCGAGTCTAGATTTGATATTCAGCCTGTTTTCTGACGACGCCTCTAGCCTGACCCTCCTGTAATTTTGCCTATTCCTTGACCAAGTTACCAGCCTCCTCCTGTGACACGTTACAAAATAAACACCTGCTGCACCCTGTGTTTGAAACAAGCAGTCCGTCTCCCATTGTATTTATTATAGTTAACATTTTTTTATATAAAATACTTTACAGTTTTAAAATACAGAAATTAATTGTCACGGTGTATATAGTGATGTACTTAATGGTTTATTGCTCACATTTATATTTTCTTAAAAACAAGAAAATAATTAATGTAATTTAATTTTTAAATGTGAAATCAAATGATGAGCATAAATGTTTTATATTTGTGAGACAAATAATACATGTTGATGTTGTTTCAAGCTCCATTATGCATAAGTGGTTAACTCTGTGACACCAATGGATTTTGCGTATCAAAAAAGAGACATAATAGAGAGAATTAATAATATTAGATCTATAACATTTACTTCTGACAAAAAATATAGTGCATATACACTGCAGATCTGTGTGTAATTTAACAGTAATTTAAAAACAATTTAACAAAAGCAACTCATAGCTTTTGTGTGATAATGGTTATGTGAGGCAACAACATATCACAGTAAATTGTACACTATTCTATATATATATATATATATATATATATATATATATATATATATATATATATATATATATATATATATATGTGTATACTGTATATATATAGATATATATACAGTATACTGTACACACATTTAGAATTGTTAAATTAAAAAGGAGAAATACTTTTTCAACTGTAAGTGGCAGTGATTATATCAGAAAAAACAGTATCTGTTGGCTACATGAATATCCTAGTATCCGTGATGCTTGGCAGTTTTTTTGTTCTTTGTAGACAATGTACCTGGAGTGTGCCCAGCAAAGATGAGAGCAGTTGGGGCCAGACAGGGTGTTTCTGATGTGTATAAGGTACCTTGTATGGTACGCTGATATTGCTCCTCAATCTAGAACTTGGTTTAATTTGTGCCTGGGCAAATCTTCTCATAAGGCTGGTTTCACGGACACAAATCAAGACATATGGATGTGTAATCTTCTCTTGAACAGTATTGACAGATAAAGATAACTTTATTTTAACAAATGAGACTGAAAGATTATACTTTGCAATCATTCACTGAATGTAAATCAACAAAAATATTTATAGTGTGGATAAGGTAAGTACACCCCTAGCTTCAATAGCTGGTTTTGCCCCCTTTGGCGGAAATACCTTCATGCACTTTGTGTCTCTCACATCTCTGAAAATAATCTTCTTTAGAGTACTGCTTCAGCTCTGTCATATTTGAGGGCTTTCTTGCATGCACGTCCTGCTTTGAGGCCATCCATAGCCTTTCAATAGGATTAGGCTTGACCATCCAATAACCCTCCATTTTTTTTACAATATGGAATTCATGGTTGATACAATTATGTCAATTTGGCCAAGTCTTAACGCAGCAAAGCAGCCCCAATCTATAATGCCACTGCCTTTATGGTTTTATGGTTGGTGTGTGGTCCCTCTGTTTAAAGGCAGTGTTTTGTTCTTTCCAAAAATGGTGTCGGGTATTACGGCCAAACAACTCACCTTTGAATCTGTCCAGAGCACACTGTTCCAGTAATTTTGATCTTTACCCAGGTGGTGTCTGGCAACTTCAGCCGTGTTTTGATATAATTTTTTTGCTCAACAATTCAGGACCACACTTCCCTGCAAAAATGCTTTGTATCCATGACATTTGCAGGATTTGAGCATTAACTAGATCATTAGAACTTTAACTGTAGTGCTTTTTTTTGGCATACTGGTGTAGACTTCCTTGTGCGTTTTTATATTATTATCTTGTTTCTGATTGCAAGAGTGTTCAAGAGTGGATCACCTGAAAATTCTTTTGTAGCACTAACTGAAACAAAGCAGAATTTTTGGTTTCTTCAATGATAGTAAGTCTTTTAGTTCCTTATGCAGCGATACATGCCCAAAATTACCACCACCATACTTGACCTTTGATATGAGGTCATTACAGTGGAATGCAGTGTTTGGTTTAGCCTGACATAATAAGCAAGCATGTTTATATATATATAGCACAATTCATACATAGAAGCAATTCAATGTGCTTTTCAAAGAAAAAGACAAATATAAAAATACAATAGTATAGAAACAAATACTAGAATAAAAACAATAAAACATTATAATAATAAAACATAGAATAAGAAAATTGAAATAGAATAAAAACAAAATAAAAACATAACTGGTAGATTCCATAGTAGATTCCATGAGAAAGCTATAAAAGCTTTAAGGCTAATTGTGTGGTTAAGTTTAAGCACCCAGTCAAAGGCACGTGAAAATAGAAGTGTTTTTAACCTGGATTTAAAAATGGATACATTTGGGGCACGTCTGAGATCTTCTGGTAGTTGTGTGCAGCATAACTGCTAAATGCAAATACGCCATGTTTAGTTTGGACTCTGGGCTCTACTAGCTGACCTGAGTTCTAGGATCTAAGAGCCCTGCTCGGTTTATTCTCTTCAACCATATCAGAAATGTATTCAGGGCCTAAACCATTCAGTGATGTATAGACTAAAAGCACCACTATTCTGTAACTAATTGGAAGCTAGTGCAAAGATTTAAGAACCAGAGCGATGGGCTCTGTTTTCTTGGTACTGGTTAACATTCTAGCAGCAGCATTCTGAATGAGCTGCAACTGTTTTACAGTCTTTTTGGGGAGTCCAGTTAAAAGGCCATTACAGTAGTCAACCCTACTAGAGATAAAAGCATGGATGAGCTTCTCTTGGTCTTTTTGGGACACCAAGCCTGATTCTGGCTATATGTTTAAGATGACAGAATGCTGTTTTGGTGACCGCTTTGATATGACTGGTGAATGTGAGATCTGAGTCTATCAGTACACCAAGATTACGCACTAGGTCCCTGGTTTTTAGGGCCTGAGAATAGTTCTCTTATTTTTGTTGCCAAATACAATCATCTCTGTTTTATCTTGGTTTAATTGTAGACAATTTTGGTTCATCCAGGTATTTATGTGCTCTATACGGTGACAAAGTGAGTCTATTGAGCTGTTGTCATACGGTTCGAGACCCATGAATATTTGAATATCATATGCATAGCTATGGTAGTTAATGTTGTTGTACTGTAGAATTTGGCCCAGAGGTAGCATATAGAGATTGAACTGAAGTGGTCTGAGAACTGATCCCATGGGAAACTCAGATTCATGATTGCAGATGGTGACAAAGTAACTGCGGCCATCTAAGTAAGATCTGAACCAATTAAGGACTGTTCCGGAGAGACCTACCCAATTTTCCAGCCTGTCCAGAAGTGTTCTATGATCTACATTGTCAAATGCTGCACTGAGATCATATAGAACCAGAACTGTTATTTTATCCAAATCAGTATTCAGCCGTATTTCATTTAAAACTTTTATCAGAGCTGTTTCAGTACTGTGGTGAGGTCGGAAGCCTGATTGAAATTTGTCTAAGAGACCGCTGGAGTTCACAAAATTGCTGAGTTGATTGAAGACAACCTTCTCAATGATCTTGGCAATAAAAGGGAGATTTGATACAGGTCTATCGTTGTTCCCATTTCGTTCAAAAAGGCTACACTTTTGACTGTTCATATGAAAATATTCTTTGAGCCTTGATGAATATCGTCAGATTCTCCCAGTTACTTTTTTTGTAAATTTTTGTTCACTTTTTAAACACTTTCATCCAAGACTTATCTTATTCTGTGTTGGCAAAAACAGCCCCAGGTGTCGTGTTGTCTGGCGAAGTATGTTGGTGTAGTTTGAGGTCTTGGGGTCGCTGAAGTCACATGTGAAAAAAGAACAATGTGAAAATAAAACGTCTGATATTTGAAAACATCAAAACGTAACAATCAACCTTTTGTTTAACACGTGTCCAAACTGAAAAAAAGTACAACATGAAAAGGGATTTTTTTTCCAATGTGAAAGCATTTTTAACTGTGTACATATGTACCTACATGTTTTGAGTCTCACCTGACAAAACTAAAATGGAAATGTACCAGCATTGATCCAACTAAACTGCAACCACTGCAAGTGGAAGAACCCCTACAGTATAACAAGACTTGAAGACAATGCAAGATTCTACTCTTTTCATTACTTTAGCTACAGGTCTCATGTTATAGCACGGATTCAAGTGGAACCTTTAGAAAGCGCATTTCATAACAGCCTTGCTTTATTCTGTTGCTGAAATAATCCACCTACACATTCTAACGGGTAACCGTACTGTAGGTCAGAGCATTTCCAAGCATAAAAATGGTACCACACATTATTTCCATTCTATGGATTTGAAATGTCAGTTCTGCATTGCGTAATATCACATGGATATATTGCTTACATAAAATGAAGTTAAGGGTATGAAGTTTGAACAATAAGCCATACCATTCCAGTGAGGTTTATATGTAAATATTAAAGTATGGAGAAGCTTGGGTTATGCTTTATTGTTGAAAACATCCTACACATCCTACACTATTCTTTATGCTGCATGTTAAGGAGACTACATTTTTAATCTACTTTTCATCATCCTACACAATAATGCATGTTTAGTATTCCCCATTCACAATCTACTGTTAATCACACTACACACAAGCAACACAATGTATCCCACGGTGACATTTGGTAATCAATATCTTAGTATCTCGTAAAAAAGCTGCATGGTTGAAAAGACAGAACACGGCTGCCGCTTGTATTTACAATTCATAATTTAGAAGCAGTAATTTGTTACATTCAGTTCAAGTCACATGACAGAGTGCCCCAGTCACTTTCCTTTCATCCTTTTACTGCACAAATCAAGTTAGTCATGCTGTCCTCTTTTCATGCTATGAAAATTCTGCTTGTGACTATTGTAGTAACATGTTTGCTAGCTACACAACCTTTTAAAGGTTTGGGGTCACTTAGAAATGTCCTTGTTTTCCATGAAAACATACATGAAATTAGTTTGAATAGGAAATACAGCAAAATGAATAGTACATATAGTCATTGGCAAGGTTAGAAATAATGATTTTTAATTGAAATAATAATAATAATGTTCTTCAAACTTTGCTTTCATCAAGGAATCCTCCATTTACAGCAATTACATGCTTCCAGACATTTAGCATTCAAGTTGTCAATTTGTTGAGTTAATCTGAAGAGATTTCAGTGCTTGTCCTGAAGCACCTTCCACAAGCTGGATTGGCTTGATGGGCACTTCTTATATACCATGCGGTCAAGCTGCTCCCACAACAGCTCACTAGAGTTGAGATCCGGTGACTGTGCTGGCCACTCCATTATAGACAGAATACCAGCTGACTGCTTCTTCCCTAAATAGTTCTTGCACAGTTTGGAGCTGTGCTTTGGGTCATTGTCCAGTCATAGGAGGAAATTGGCTCCAATCAAGCGCCATCCACAGGGGATGGCATGGTGTTGTAAAATGGAGGGATAGCCTTCCTTCTTCAAAATCCCTTTTACCCTGAACAAATCTCCCAATTAACCACCACCAAGGCACCCCAGACCATCACATTGCTTCCACCATGCCACCATTCCTCCAGCATCTTTTCATTTGGTCTGCGTCTCACAAACGTTCTTCTTTGTGATCCGAACAAATTGGATTTGTCTGTCCATAACACTTATTTCCAATCTTCCTCTGTCCAGTGTCTGTGTTCTTTTGTCATCTTAATCTTTTCTTTTTACTGGCCAGTCTGAGATATGGCTTTTTCTTTGCAACTCTGCCTTAAAGGCCAGCATTCCGGAGTCGCCTCTTCATTGTTGACGCTGAGGCTGGTGTTTTGCGGGTACTATTTAATGACGCCGTCAGTTGAGGACCTGTGAGCCGTCTGTTTCTCAAACTAGACACTCTAATGTATTTGTCCTCTCGCTCAGTTGTGCACCGAGGTCTCCCACAGCTCTTTCTATTCTGGTTAGAGCCCGTTTGTGCTGTTCTGTTAAGGGAGTACTACACATCTTTGTACGAGATCCTGAGTTTTTCGGCAATTTCTCGCATGGAATAGCCTTCATTTCTCAGAACAAGAATAGCCCGATAAGTTTCAGAAGAATGTTAATTGTTTCTGGCCATTTTGAGCCTGTAATCAAACCCAAAATTGCTGATGTTCCATATACTCAACTAGTTTAAAGAAGGCCAGTTTTATTGCTTCTTTAATCAGCACAACAGTTTTCAGCTGTTCTAACATAATTGCACAAGGGTTCTCTAATGATCAATTATCTTTTTAAATTATAAACTTGGATTAGCAAACATAACATGCCACAATGTCTACACTGATCAATTTGATGTTATTTTAACAGACAACAAAATTAGCTATTTTTTTTAAAACAATGACATTTGTAAATGACCCCAAACTATTGAACGATAATGTATATGCACCATATCCTAACAATATACTCTGTAGATGCTTAGCATGTTTTAAAACATAAGTGCATGAGGACAATACACAGTATGTTGGTGGCAGAAAGTTTGGAGTTCCCATAGAGCACCAGAAAATAAAAGCCTCCATTTGCATGTTGTCAGTGTTGCTCTTTCATATTACCTTTGGATTATTATTACATTTTTGTCCATGAGGCTCTTTCACATTACCTTTGGATTCTAATTACATTTTTGTATTTTTAAACCTGCGTCATCTTCTCTATTTACGTCAACATCTACCAGTAAATTGTCTCTTTGTCTAGCTTTTGCTAAAAGTAAATGATATTAACATTCTATATAATAATTGCATTATCTACATTACACAATTATCTAATGTTATTCCAGACATTCCTTGGCCTCTGCCCCCTCTCAGTGAAGTAGTGGTGGCATTTGTTTGATATGACAGGTTGTGTCTACAACAGGGCAGCAGGGCCAGAGACGAGGCATTCCAGGGACCAGCCCTGAGGTTATCTTGCGCTTGCCAAGCATACAAGGAAATTAGGAATATGCATACATGCCTTGCTCTTAATGGCAACCCCTAGCCAGTAATTTGCATCTTACTCATCCATGTGTGCACAAACTGCCTTTATTCAATTTACTAAAATAACTTCTTAGTATGAGAAGCTTCTGGCTGGACTTGGCCTCAGAATGTAGCCAAATGTTTATTTTTACATTCCCAACCTCTCTCTCTCTTTACATATGGACTAACAGTGAAATATTCTGCCACTTGTCGGAGCAGCTCCTTTGTGTGGGTGCTTGCCGTGTAAAGAGCTGTCTGAGAAAAGAGTATCCAAACAAGAGATTGTGTCGAACAAATACTTCCATGTTCCCTGTTTTCTGTCCATTTTTTAATGGTACTTTAGTTGTAGTTGTTCTACATATGAATGTGATCCAATAACACTAGGCCAAGAGTGACTGGTAGTGATTAAAACATCACAATTCGCCAAGCATATTCAATTACAGTAATTCTACAGCGGCATGTCACAGTGGAACAAAACATTACCTACAAAACATCTGCAGCATCTACATGTAGGCCAGATAGCAATCAATGTCCGCCCGCTTGCTATTTTCCTCCTTCAGTACGCCCAAGGCTATAGGTACACATGGCAGGCAGTGGGCTCACATTTGCCACCGAAGAAGTCGTTCAAATCGCATCCCAGATTACATTTGCTATACGCCAGCTATCCAACCTCAGTAGGGCCACATTTATGTCTGTCGGTTGCCACAATCTAGAAGACAGCCACCCGCGTTATAGGTATGATGTTTAATTATTTATACCTTTTATGCAGAAAGGGTTGAAAAGAGTTATGTAAGCTGTTTAATGTGCTTCTGTTGAGTAATTAAATGTATACACTTAAGTCTACTGGAAAAATGCAGTTATCATCTTTTATTATAATTATAATACTGCTGATATTTCTATTCTGTTCCTTTTCAATATGTTTCAAACAGGGACTGCAACTATGTTTATCCAGATTTAGTTTACTTTTCTCACGTAACATTCACTTGTGTTACAATGTCACTTATTTGCAAAGCTTGTAAATTAAAAAGTAGGCCTATTCATAAGATGGAATTCATATATAGGATTCCATGAAATTAATAGGCCTATAATTTGATTCTATATAATTAAAACAGGAAAATTTTAATTTTGTAATTCCCCCTTGTGGGCAGCTGGAATGTCGCCTGGCTGGTTAAGGGATCACAGCGGCTTGGCTATGGGAATATATTGGCACGTAATTGGTAGAAGATTGGCTGACGCTTTGTAAAAGTGTCTGCCGCCGATGCGCAGTTAACAAAACGATTTGCGATCACGCTAGCTCGCAGTCCTCAATGCCTATTACTCATTGCCATCTTGTTAATAGGTGAGGAAATGTACATGTGAGCATAGTTTATTAAGCATTTGCATTAGGTGTGAAGGATAACCACAAAAATAAACCCAAGCTAACATCTTAGCCTCATCTGCCTTTATCCATCAGATAAGAGTGAAAGAAGATGTAATTATATCCTGATCCATAGCTTTCAACGCTTAAAAAGTGAGGGTAAGCTGTCCACATACTGGTAAACAAAGCTTTAAAGATGCTCACCAATCCCTATCGACTGTTAGATTCTCTGCAGGATATTTGCTCTGCTGGTAAATAAGCAATTGTTTGCCTTACTTTGTGACAGTGATTCCTAATTTAGAATTACACCACGTTCAATCTCTTCTTGAGCCCTCATGATTAAAATAGGAGAAAGCACACAATATCTTGGGTCATTAAGTTGCACTTAATGTTGTAGCAAATCATTGATGACGTAGTGGCAAAGAGAGAAATGTACACTACAGGTGCTGGTCATATAATTAGAATATCATCAAAAAGTTGATTTATTTCAGTAATTCCATTCAAAAAGTGAAACTTGTATAATGTATACATTCATTCCACACAGACTGATATATTTAAAGTGTTTATTCCTTTTAATTTTGATGATTATAACTGACAACTAATGAAAACCCCAAATTCAGTATCTCAGAAAATTAGA
>JACXGI010013293.1:0-14966 GCA_016801175.1 Esox masquinongy | reverse complement strand
ACAATTCCTGGTTGAGTGAGCAGTTTGATAAGAAGCAGAACGGTGTGGCGATATGTTGATCAGAGTGCTGTGGAGCCATAATTGCCAACTGGACATCATAAAATTGGAAGGGGAGAGAAATATGGTACAATTCATTTTAATAAGTGGCTGTAAAATAGCCTTCTGTTAGGGGCTTTAACCTACCCCTGTGACCCCCTGCCCCTTGGCCCCATGGGCTACAACAGAGGTTCAGGGTAAAATCCAAAGGGCCAATGGATGCACAATCCTTCTCGATGCAATATGCTCATTAGGCCAGATTTTAAATATATTATCAAGCCTAGGCCCATGAGTCTAATCCAGTGGAATTGTACAACACCACGCCACACCACATAAGTTAACCTTTAGTTTTGATGTATTTGCTGCAGGCCTTTCAGATTCTAACTATGCAAGGTGTTGGCACATGCATGAGATTGAGGATAACAATGTTGCACATTCAAAGGGCACCAGAACAGGGACTGATGCACTCAACTCTTATGTCTCATACTACAACATTTAATATTCAGTGTCTTGAAAATGTGAAAAAAAAAGCTTTACAAAAGTTAGATTATGCACTTTGAGTGGATCAGAAAATGTAACACTGAAACGAATACGCTACATTCAAATTGAGCTGCATTAGATCATAAGATTGGGAAGCAGTATCCTATCAGGTCATCTGTCTAATTTATTTTCGACTGTTTAAATTCAGAGGTCCAACATCAAACGGGAGATAGTGGCCACGGACGGGGGAAACCGCAGCACGTCTGTGGAGCTGTCTGTAACCATTACCAACGTGAAGAACCAGCCCCCACAGTGGGAGCAGGACAGTTACAGCGTGGTCATCCCAGAGAACACAGCCAGGGACACTCCCATCATAGTATGTGAAACAGTTGATTGACGTGGGAGGCGTTATGAACATTATAGCTTAGATTTACCTATTTGGTTTTCTGGCTGCATATGTTCACTTTAGTCAATTTGTTGCAAGAAATGTTGATGACTTTTAATCACATTTTCTCTCTTAATTAAGGAGTGCCAGTTGAGTTGACTAACTAGCTGTAATTTGTTATTCAATTTACTTAGCTTTCTTCACAAATGAATTAGCTCATTATTACACGGCAAATCCCATTGAGCGTTTTTGTTGTAATTACCCTTCAAAAACCGTTTGCTCTCTGTTTGTCAGACGATCAAAGCAAACTCACTGCTGGGCGACCCCAGGGTTACCTATAATCTGGAGGAGGGCATGGTCCCGGAGACCAACATGCCTGTGCGTTTCTACCTGACACCCAATCGGGAGGACGGTTCCGCCTCCATACTGGTGTCGGAGCCACTGGACTACGAGACCACACCCAGTTTCTCCCTGAGGGTGCGAGCACAGAACGTAGCAGCGGTACCTCTGGCTGCTTTCGCCAGCGTCTGTGTCAATGTCACAGGTACTGGGTCTCAGCTCAGACACACTGAACACTTCCTTTCACATCCTAACATCCACCTAAACCCTCTAGGTTGTCACTTAGTTTTGTTTCCATGCCAGAGGCAGATTAAGTAAACATTTGACTTAAAAGGAAGTTTGTAGATATAGCATTTGCTAATGACTTATAGCTGTTTAATAATGACTTATAGCTATTTAATAATGACTTATAGCTGTTGATCCATGACTCATCTTTTCCTCTGAGCTATAACTATGGTATTCCTTGAAAGCTGTTTTCAGACAGATTAAATGTTTAATTTTGTTATAGGTTACTTTGTTTCTAAATTAGGTTTGTTAATATGATAGTTTTATTTGATAATGGATTAGGATTAGTTAGGTTTGATTATAGGTTTTGATTGGTTGTAAGTTTGGTTAAAGGTTTTGTTGGTTATAGGCTCGTTTAGGTATGTTTATACATTAGATTATAGATTAGTTAATAATTTTTGCTGTCTTTTCCCTTAGATGTAAACGACAATGTTCCTTTCTTCACCTCCTCTATCTACGAGGCCTCAGTGATGGAGGGAGCCCAGGAGGGTACTGTGGTCCTCCAGGTGTCCGCCCATGACAAAGACCTGGGTCTGAACGGCCAGGTCAGTGGCACATCTAGCACGGCTGGCAGAACCCAGCGTCCACTGAAGGCGTACATAATGTGACCGTGTGACTCAGGTCTTTATGAACATTTGAGTATAGGATCAGGGCCCAGGACCGTACAGCAGTAGTGGTTGTCCTGTGGTTGGTAGAATATGTGATGGAAAACGCTGTAGAACAGCCATGTGAGGGGGTCATCGGCATTCTGGTAATGGAATGAAGTTCCTGCAGCCAGCGTCTAATTAACGTGGTTGGATGAATTCCTGTCTAATGTTTGATGGTGCTCTGTCCCCATCCTGTAGATCACCTACTCTCTGTTGAGCGACAGCAGTGGAGACCATCGTCTCTTCCGCATGGACCCAGAACTGGGCGTTATTTATACGGATGCCGTGTTTGACCGCGAGGCACAGGGGTCCTATCTACTGGAGGTGCAGTCTGAGGACGGCACGGAGTCGGCACGGCCTGGGAGAAATGGGCAGCCCAACTCTGGTGAGGCGTGGATTGGGTTTGTTGGGGAACAGTGTAGAAAACTCGGTTGTTCTATTTGGTACCTTGTACTGTCCTGGCTTATGTTATTGCAATTATGTGAAAATTCGCTACTGTATATTCTGTACCTGCCGCTTCTCAGAAACCTAATTTGCTTAATAAGAATTAAAGCATGCTGCACAATGTTTTACATAGAAAAGAATGACCTATTCTGCCTATACTTCAGTCATGTGCCTCCTTTGAAAGCACTTGAATAGATCGTCTATAATTTGATTTATTCTGCCATCATAGCTGGACAGCCTCTTGTCTGTTACGTGTAGAATAAATGGCTTGAAAATGGTTATGGTACGATTTTTAACAGGATATTTTAGGATTACACAGTTGTCCGTTCAAAAGTCCTTAATTGTGTTTGACTTGGTCCTTCGTGATGACAGAATGAGTTTGGTATCATGGATGATGTAATAGTAAGGTTTGCATTACGGTTGTGTTTGTTTGCACAAATATTTGTGGGGAGGGCATTAAGGGGAAAGGGTGATGATTTGGAACCGCAAAGAATCCTATCCGGGGCATATGAGGGGAATGCTTAGCATTTACAATGATCCTCAGAGCAGTGTTACTACTGTCTTCTGCCACATATCAGCAGCAGCAGAGAGAGAGAGAGATAGAGGGAGAGAAGGGGAGAGATGGAGAGAGAGAGAGAGGCAGAGGAGAGACAGGGGGATATGCAGAGAGAAGTGGTTGAATAGTAGGACATTTGTCATTTATTATTATTATTATTATCCATCGACATGTTTGTACCTTCTAGAATACATGTACATACCACAAGTCCCTGAAGTGACCTACCTTTTAAGCAAAATATTATATTATATGATTAACAACAAACAAACAACAACAATGACAAACCACAACATTTGTGAAAATGGATCCAGACAGACAGAGACATGAACCTTGTCAGCTCATAAAACTGTATAATTCCAGAACAGAGGTGAATAGGTTCTTCTGTGTTCTTTTAGAAACATCAGGTCTTTGGAAGGTTTAGCTAATAACTGTTACTGTTTGTTACTAAAATGATAACTGGTGACAACAATGAACTGTCTATCCCGGTCGAATAATTTCTGAAACTCTGAAAAACTTGCGGAGAATAAGTGAGGCGCATTAAGCGCTTCTTTCCCCTTCAAGAGTATCGTTGGCTCACACTGTGACTGCCAACATCCTTTGATGAAAAGACGGATGGGAAGAGATAGAAAGTACAGCATAAGGATGCAAGGATAGAGGGAGAGAGAGAGAGAGAGAGAGAAAGAAAAAAGAAAGAGAAGGATGACAGAACAAGTTGTATCTCTATCTGTTTCAATACCATTTCTCCTGTGGTTCTTCTTGCAGACACAGCATATGTGCGGGTTTTCATCAGTGACGTGAACGATAACAAACCCGTCTTTGCTCAGCGCCTCTATGAAGTTGGCGTTGACGAGGACGCAGATGTCGGCATGGCTGTTGTCACCGTTGGTGCTAATGATGAAGATGAAGGTATGGAAGGAAGAGGCAGCATGGGAAGAAAGACAGAGGTGGAGAGCAATGAAAGCCTGAATAGTTTCCACCAGTGACTGCACTGTGGCACGCCGTGGCAGTGAAATGTGCACGCTTTTTAATCAGCTGCAGGTCTTAACCTACTACTCAACGAAGCAGTTGACCTGGTGCAATTCCCGGGCTGATGTTTTGCTTTGCACAGGGTCAAAACAGCCTTTGGTGTGATATTACATACTGCCCCCCCCCCCCAAACCTAGACTCTAGTAAAATGATGTTGCTTTAGAGAAAGGAGGGTGGGTGGCAGTGAAGGGTTAAAACATTGACAGAAATACTCATCGCATATTCCACCCCCCCGACTTGGAGTTAGGCCTTCTTAAATCCTGCTGAGATGAGCTGAGCACCGGGGGGCTTCACGAGGACGACCATTTTCTGGTGAAGTGATGCACCACCACATATGTTGTAAGAAGACAGACCCACTCCTGCACACTGGGTGGCTGGGATTTGTTGTGATAAAGCCGCTGATCCCCTCTACATCAGTAACACTTTGTGTTCTAACCGTTTACCAGCCAGGTTTTATGTTGTTAATCAAGTATTTATCACAAGCGGGGGGGGGGGGGGGTTGATGCTGCCCATCTTATAATTTGTAACACTATAGCTGTAGCCAAACCGTGATGAACGACTTAGTTAGCAGTTTGTTGCTCAGGAGTCAAAGACCAATCTGTCTTGTTTAAAAAAAAAAAAAAGATCCACACACGAGCTTGACTGCAGCAGAAGCTTATCAGAGAATCCTGGGGGACTGCTTTGTCTGATGATTTCTGTTAATAGCTGAGATTAGAGTGGTATTTACATTGGGCTTGTAGCTCCTTTAACACAAGGACTGATTGAAAGGGGAAGCCAGGAAATATCTGGAGGATTATTTTATCTGGCTAACGTTAACTCACTGGCTGGTCTCCATGGAGACACATCGGTATCTACTTTCCCATTGATCTACTTGTCATCCCGTGAAGGAAGATGCTGATGGTGGTGTGGTATTCATCAGGTCCTAGAAATAGAGTTGTATGCACCAATCTGTTTCTGCTCTAGTCAACCTATCATTGTTTATAGGCAACAACATGAAATTGTTAAGTGCAGAAACAATCTGGCACATATGGTAGCTGACACATCTAGACACTTAGGCTTCATCAAAAATGAGTCTGTTCCTTTTATAAAGCACTGCTTCTGGTCATGAGAACTGAGTCAACAAAGTAGTACACTAAGGAGGGTACAGAAGTGTTGAACTGTGACCTGAACTGACGCCTAAAATGAATCCGTAATCCAATCTGCCTGTCCCGAGACAGTTAATTGTTCATTGGCTCAGCTTTAAGAGTGTCAGGAAGGCTGGTTTACCTCATCAAACAAACTATTCACTGTTAGGGGTTGTTATCTGAGTTCTGTCAAGGATGTAGTCTGACAGGCCTCCAAGGAAGTGAATGCTTTTGTTGCCTGACTATGTTTCCCCAACCGAAAACTTTCTGTATTAGGCAATAGCTTCCATTAGAAAAACGTTTGTTTTTCTTGGCTGACTAAATCAGAAATTGAAACACTTTTCAACTTCCCACTAATGTGATGAACAGGGTGTTCTTTCATTTCTAAAAACCCAGATCCCTGTTCACTGAAAAAACAGATGCAAAAATTATCAATTAAACATTCATAAAAATAATACAATCCCACCTGTAATTATACCTCCTCCCTCCATGTATGTTCACTTAATTTCTTGACACTTGATTGTTCGGTATAGCGTAAGTGCTTTTTCATTCTGTGTTTGTTGTATGGGTCTTTGAGCATGTTTGGAAGGATATGGCTAATAGTTTAGGATTAGTGGTTAGGTTTAGGGTCAAGGATTAATGTTGGTTTAGATTATTGGTTAGTATTTGGGGTTTGGATTTTAAGGTTTAGGTTTGGGATAGTTTTAGGATTATGGTTTAGGGAAAATATAGTTTTCGACAGAAAAACATCTAGGTGTCCAAACCTACCTCATAAGTGTAGTAAACAAGACTGTGTATGTGTGTGAGATAGAGAGAATGCATCCTTGAATATTCCTTGTTGGCAACAGCATACTGGTCCAAAGAGACCTGTTGTCTCTCCTCCCCATTCCTGGCAGAAGTCCAAATCCACCAGAAGCTCCAGCTGCCCCTCCCAGGCTTGACACCCAACGTTCTCGGAGTTCTACAATAACAAAGACACTTTTTTTGTTGCTAACTAAATTAGCGTATAACATTTTGGTCAACAAATACATTTGCCCTAATTTTAATTTCAGCCATCCCAACTTGATCCCTCTACAATTCCCCGGTCTCTCTCCACAGGTGCTAACGCCAAACTGCGCTACCAGATCACGTCAGGAAACACTGGAGGGGTGTTTGACATGGAGCCTGAGGTGGGAACGCTCTTCATCGCCCAGCCTCTTGACTACGAGCAGCAGAAGAGGCACAAGCTGCTGGTGCTAGCGTCGGACGGAAAATGGGAGGACTACGCCGCCGTTGTCGTCAACGTGGTCAACAAGAACGATGAGCCGCCCGTCTTTTCCATGAACGAATACTATGGCTCAGTGACAGAAGAGCTGGATGGCTCACCGGTCTTTGTGCTCCAGGTGTGTGTCTGGGATTTCTTTCTGAATTCAGGCTGCCAGTCTGTTTCTGCATCAGGCAGTCGGTTAGTGATGTCTAAGCAACCACGTCAAACGCGTGCTTCTGTATATCATGCTGTACGCTCTGAGAACTGGTGGTGTGACTCAAGTAATTGTGGAGATCCTCATGGATCACCTTCGGTCATCAAAGAACCATTGCTAGTAAATGGTTAATCCACCATTAAAGCTAACTTTACCCACTACTGGCAAAGAATGCATGTAAGAAGTTAAAGTGTGTAAGCAAGTTTATTTAGTATTAACCGATTCACCTGTAATTAACATCAGACCAAATGTAGAGTTGATGTTAGGTGATTCTGAGATTAATTCCATAGATTTGTTAGCTAGCAGTTCAATACTGACAGTTTTGCAAGTTTAATGAGTCTTAAAGAGGTGTATGTGTCAATTTTTTTTAATATGATTATTATTGTATATAATATTAATGTGGTATATACATTAATATTCAAGGAACATTTTAATTTGCCGTGTTCAAACTTAACATGATGAACAACAATGTAATTTACTGTAATGGGTGGACAAAATGTATTATCTGAAGCCATGCTTCCAATTAGCCACATGTCCAGTCTTTTGATAGACTGTCACCTATAGAATATTAAAATGTTCTGGTTACACAGGTGTTCTTCTGAAATCCCTTTTTGACCAAAAAATGTTTTGGTGTGGAAACCCAAAAGGTTATTCTAGGCATCTTTACTTTTGAGAATAGCTGTAGCTAACAATTTGATGTCAAGTTATTTCTGTGTTTAGTCTGGTAGCCTCTGTTTCAGCTAGCATCAACACATTGTTCTGGTGTTTGAGAAGCTAGGGATTCATTTTGAATGCAATAGCAGCTGAGTACCCAGAATAATCTTTATCAAGCATACAGATTAAATGCAAGGCTTCTGTATGTCATGCAAGCACATAAGTCTACTAGATACTGCATTCAAAAATCATGTGAGACATACATGCAAACACACAGTCTCACAGACAGACTCACTGAGACAGACTCGCAGAGACAGACACACAGACACAGACACACAGACTTGCAGATACAGACAAACAGAGACCAGACACAGAGAGACAAACACAGAGAAACAGACTCAGAGACAGACTGACAGACGTAGACACACACAGACACACACACAGACAGACTCACGGAGACAGACTCTCAGGGACAGACACACAGAAACAGACACTCAGAGACAGACTTGCAGAGACTGTCATGCAGAGACAGACGGACAAAAACAGACACAGAGACAGACACACAGATACAGACAAAGAGACTTGTTGATGATAGTGTGTCTTTCCAGGTGACAGCCACGGACCCAGACAAGGACGCTGACCAGGCTGCCATGCGATACTCTCTCCACGGTCAGGGGGCGGACTCAAACTTTGTGATTAACGAGATCACAGGGGAGATGTACGCCCAGAAGACCCTGGACCGAGAGGAGCGTGCGCTGTGGCGCTTTGTGGTACTGGCCACGGACGAGGAAGGTGATGGCCTCACTGGATTCACCGACGTTATCATCAATGTGTGGGACATCAATGACAATGCGCCCACCTTTGCCTGCCCGCCAGACGGTTGCCACGGCAGTGTGGCGGAGAACTCAGTCCTGGGAACTTTTGTCATGGAGATGACAGCGGTGGACCTTGACGACGCGGCGGTGGGTCAGAACGCCATCATCACCTACCGGATCATAGCCGACAGCCGTGCTGCTGACCTCTTTGCCATCGACGCCAACACAGGCACCATCTCCGTGGCGATCGATGGCCTGGACCGGGAGGTGGCAGAGCGACACCACGTCGTGGTGGAAGCCACGGACGGAGGGGGATTGGCAGGTACAGCTACCGCAACTATCCTCATCACAGACCTGAATGACCACGCCCCCCGGTTCAGGGACCAGTGGTGTGGGGCCCGTGTGCCCGAGAGTAGCCCACCAGACTCAACCGTGTTGGAGCTTGGTGCTGTGGACCCCGACTCAGGCCCGCATGGCCTACTGGGCTTCAGCGTTGTGGCGGGGGACCAGGGAGACAGGTTCTATATGGTCAGCCATAAAGCAGAGCAGTCTGGGACTCTGAAGCTGAGGAAGAGGCTGGACTACGAGAGGCCCGGCGAGCAGCGCTTCAACCTTACCATTCAAGTGGACGACTCTGAGTTCGCCAGCCTCATCCACTGCATCATACAGGTGGTAGATGAGAACGATCACGTCCCTGTGTTCGCCCCCACGTCCTACCCTCTCGCCCCTCTGCCGGAAGACATCGCCGTGGGAACCAACATTACCCAGGTGATGGCCAGCGACTCGGACTCGGAGCTGAACGGGGACATCGTCTACAGCATCTCCCCTGAGTCAGACCCTTACGGTCATTTCGCTGTCGACCGTGACGGGGTCGTGACCGTGGCCCGCACGCTGGACAGAGAGACCGTTTCTGAGTACCAGCTCGTCGTCATGGCAACAGACCGCGGGACGCCGCCGTTGACCGGGAGCGCCACGGTCCGACTGAGCCTGCTGGATGTGAACGACAACGGGCCGGAGCTGGAGGTGACCTACAGCCCTTTCCTTTGGGAGAACGGCCCCGCTCCGCAGGTAGTGTGGCTGAACAGGACCTCTACTCTGCTCCACGTCATCGACAGGGACTCCCCCGAGAACGGGCCTCCTTTTTCTCTCTCCCTCCCCCGCCTCTTCACTCCCAACTTCCACCTGCAGGACCATGGCAATGGCACGGCAACGCTCACCGCGCTGCGTCGCTTTGACCGCGAGCGCCAGAGGCAGTTCCTCCTGCCCGTGGTCATGTCGGACAGCGGACACCCACCGCTGACGGTGACCAACGTGCTGACCATCGTCGTAGGCGACCAGAACGACAACGCCCACCAGGAGGGACAGAAGGAGATCTACGTTTACGGCCGAAGAGGTGAGTGCCACATTCTGAAGGGTTATTCTGGTATTCACAAAGTGAAGATGAAGACTGTCCAGGAGAAATTGTGCTGATCTATGATCAGGTCCCCCACCTATGATTGAAATGGCAAAACTGATTTGTATTTGTATAGTATGTGATTCTGATATATGTAATTATATGCAAATGTATTGTGACTGATATGTTACATTTTTTTTTTGTAGCATTTCATAATTCTTCACTCCAAATCCTTCCTTAAGACTTAGTGTCATTACATTGCAATAGTTTTATCTCAATGAACTAGACTTGTTGCCAGATTTGTGTCGAAAAAAGCATGTTAAGGTGTAAACAAGTGAAAACCGTAACTGTTGCACTCTACCTTCCCAATGTTATTTGTTACGCTTTCCTGACAGAAACTCCCCACCTCTACTGAGGTCTAAAGACCATTTTTCACACAGTGTGTTTTGGAGTTGAATGATTGGTGATGTATGAAGTCTGGGCCTGCTCCGTGTATAAACAAAACCGGAAAAAAACCTACCAAAAAATCTCACACTGGCACCCAAAAAAATCTTATTATCACCCGTTACCAGGTAAACAACACTGTCAGTGAGTTTATACACCTTCCAGGATAGGAGACCCAAGAGTTGCTCTCACATGGGTTGAGCCTTACCGCACTACTTCTGACCCATTGAGAGGTTCTCCTTATATAGTGTGAATAGAAAATAATGTTTGCGTATTATGTAAATGTAATTTAAATGAAGCACAGTTGACACCCTCTTAAGATCATTCAACCCTCTTACACTCTCTCTACCCCACTAATTGTATGTGGCCCTGATGTTGACCTGAACATTACAACATCTGCTGTGTTCCTCAGGGTTAATGGTTAGGCCCATGACATTCTGATTTTGAACCTTGCCGTTTTAGTGTAGCTTTCATTAACTGTGTGAATGGCTGAAGCGACATGGCTCATATGCTGATACGAGCCCCAATGTTTAGCTAGCTGCAGCGTGCTGGCGCACAGGCTTGATAATAACATAATCCATGTTATTAAGATAGATCTGACTTCTTTAAGCTCTCAGCGGAACTTATGAACAGAATGAAGAACAGAAAGAACAGAATCCTATGGAACAAAATAGAAAGACCCAAGACACCTCGGGCCCAGTTTTGTGTCCAGTTTGGAGACCGTTGATTGCTGACAAAATCAATGTGTTTGTGTGTGTTGGACAGGAAGGATGCAGACAGCTTTACTTGGCAGGGTCTATGCCCCGGATCCTGATGATTGGGACAACAAGACCTACACCTTAGACTCACAAGGAATGAGGTACATGTTGTCAGTCAGTGGACTGCTTCAAAAACCGGACTTGACACCATTGTATAGCACAGGGAACTGGGGACCCCTTTAGTGATAGCTAATTCATCAGGGACCCTCTCATAATCAAAACCCGAATCAAATGAGGTATAAAAAGCATATAAGGAGTTTTGCTGTGACATCGGCAGTGCATGAATGAACAAACCCAGTCTTAGACCCTGGCAAGGAACATTTTAAATGCCCACCTCTTGGCAATGGATGGAAAAGAGAGTCTACATTTTTACTAAAGACAGATTACATTTTGGCAATGTAATTTTCTTATCTGGCCGCACTCCAGTTTAAGAACCACTGGTATAGGAACTCTATGTACAAAACAATTAACTTACGTATATGAGGGGGGCAGTTATGTACTAATATTTATGCCCTAATAAATATTAACCAGTCGTGTACTGTAGGTTTCCCACAACATCTTTCTCCTCGCCTAAAGGTATTTTACTCTGGACAAGAGCACAGGCGACCTGGCCATCAGACAGAACACCCTGGAAGGAAGCTACTCTCTCAGAGTGGCCGTGTCAGATGGGGTGTGGCCGGACGTGGTGTCTGGAGTCACAGTTCACGTCCGGGAGCTGGAGGACAGGGCCATACACTCGTCAGCCTCTCTACGCCTCTCAGGTGGGCTGCTGCATCATGACATATCTGTGTACTCAACGCATAATTATAGCTGTGTCTGCAATGATTTACTAGCCATCAAAAACGTTAGTGCGTTGGAGAAGACTCACAGTCTGGCTGTTGAACCTCCTTCTCCAATGAGCTTTGACTGTCTGCCTCTAGAACCCCTTCCTCCAATGAGCTTTGAGGGAAATTCAGGAAACAAGAAGAGAAGATTTTTAGACTGGTGAGCTTCACAGCCACTTGTTTTTTTTAACTTAATATAGTATGTAAATTCACATCTGAAACAGTCTTC
This sequence comes from Esox masquinongy, assembly GCA_016801175.1. Lineage (NCBI taxonomy): Eukaryota > Metazoa > Chordata > Actinopteri > Esociformes > Esocidae > Esox > Esox masquinongy. The sequence goes on along the minus strand of JACXGI010013293.1, from coordinate 3,067 downwards.
CTTCAGGTCATGTGGTCATTAGAAACATCAGGCTCCAAACAAGTAATAACCCACCCATTGTTCATTAACTATCGGCTACTGCTTTTGCTCTTCCTACCAGCAGGGTGGCTTTATTACTGACCCTGTTTGCTGGGCGGGGGGAAGTTGATCTAACAAAGGTTATGTTGACATTAGCTCTGGAGTCTGAATGTGTCAACATTAATTACTTTTTGCATTTGGTTTGTTTTTTTCTCTCTCTTTCTGTAACTCATCTTTAACCTATACCCAGGGCCCAAAAAGATCAACAATTTGGGGAATGCAAACACGAGAGCCAGATATTAACTTGGAATTTACAAAACATGAAAAAACGTATTGAACTTAGTCGGAAATTAAATTAACATTTTCAACTCTTTTTTTATAAAACGAATTAACTTGCCCAACATTACCATAAGAAGTGAACAAAATGCATCAGTGATTTTTTTTTGTGCACGTTAGATACCATTTTTATAGCCATTAGTGATGGAGCTAATGATAAGAGTTTTGCGGTTGATGAAAAGGCTTTATAAAAATTGTCTCATTTAAATGTTAACAGCAAAGTAGCCTATGTCTGCCCAGCTCAATGAAACTAAAAGGATGGATCTAGTGGTGAGCATACTCATATGAGGCCCAGAATAGATGGACAAGGCTGATTTAATTCAGTCAATCTATTTGGGAGACAAAGCCGTTTTATTTTTATAATTGCATACAAAGTATGAATACAACAAAATAGAAAAACATATTCTGCATGTGCCATCACTGATTAAACAATAATGTACTATTTGCTTCCTGTCGCCCATCAACCGGTTCTTCCCCATTACAGACAAATGTATTTTATCTATTGTTATGCGGGTCAGGTTTGATGCAATAATAAAATGCAATTCTAGTGATAATTGTTGGGGAGCAATTCATTCACATCAGGAGAATGTCCTAATCAGTAGGTTTACGTGTGCCTTAGGTAACGTTAAAACAATGTGAATCATATTATAGTTTTCGGTAGTTTTTGCTATACTGTATTATACACAGTGACAGTTTCTTTGTATAATGTAAAAAAGTATGTCAAATAGTAGACTACATTATTTGCGTCCTTGACCTTATGTTATTTGTATGATTCTAGGCTAAATGTTACACTGAAATACAAAGAGCACATACTTTCAAGTGTGAATTCAATATTGTGGAGTGCCTTTGTCACAACTAGGAATCTAAAAGCAGGTGAGAAGGAACACAGTAACAGCATTATTTCTCTGAAGGAACAAACTACTTAAGATGTTGAGATGTGCAGTCAAATGGAGAAATGAGAAAAGCTCTAATGGCATTAAATGAATAGTGATAATATGATGGCAGCCAAAACAGAGATTTTTTTTGTCAGTTATTGAACTCATTGTGGCTGTGGTACCTTAGTGTAGAAATGCACATTCTGCTGACCAGGCCCAACGATGTTAGGAAAAGGAGAGGCAATGAGGAGAATAAGGACAACAGTTTACATGCCCTCCTAAACCCTAACTGGAATTATGCAAAATAACAGAATTCATTGGTCTTACAGAGGTTATTATGATTGTGATTAAATTAACTCAGATATTAGAAAGCTAGATCTTATTCTATACACCTTAACATCTCTGTACACTTAACATCTCTATACACCATAACATATCTATACACCATAACATCTGTGTACACCTAAACATCTCTATAGACCTTAAGGATCAATGGATCTGAAACCAGTCATTTAAATTCTGAGGCTCCTCCAAAGGATCCAAGCATTTTATGATGAAAGAGGGAGCTCACCTTCTCACATTAACAAGCTAAGTACTTTAAAACAAGTCTTTAATTAACATACAGTATTTTCCCAGCAGTAGTGTGTAGCTACCACACAAAATGTTGTAATGTATTTTGGGTTTTGAATCTTTGGGTAAATTTTATTTGAATAACAGCTTGCAATATTATTATGCATACCAGGTCACCATCTTCACTTTGTATAAATTAAATTATACCTTTCTATCATTTCTGATGTTATTAGAAGAGACACATAGTGTGTCAACCTCTAAATCTGTTCAACTGTGAATTGAAATGTTACACCAGACCCAAAGAACCAGTCTCACTTAAAATAATTGTAGCCTCCATGCAGTCATTATAATGGGACTTTTAAATTGTCATTGTGTACCTAATAAATCGCTGTATACCCAAATATATGTAAGAATTTATTTCCCTGACAATGATTGCTCTTGAAATGCTCAATATAATCTTGTATTAAAAATTCTAAAATATTTACGTACACACACTGATTGGTTAAAATGATAATCTTTCAAAAAACTATGAACATAAATGCATTCACTGGTGTAAATATCTTTGGATATTGGTGTCTGCTAAATAACTATTTTCTAAAGCCCACTTGTTACCCTTACAGTATCTCACAGAAGTGAGTACACCCCTCACATTTTTGTAAATATTTGATTATATCTTTTCATGTGACAACACTGAAGAAATGACACTTTGCTACAATATAAAGTAGTGAGTGTACAGCTTGTGTATCAGTGTAACTTTGCTGTCCCCTCAGAATAACTCAACACACAGCCATTAATGTCTAAACCGCTGGCAACAAAAGTGAGTACACCCCTAAGTGAAAATGTTCAAATTGGGCCCAATTAGCCATTTTCCCTCCCTGGTGTCATGTGACTCGTTAGTGTTACAAGGTCTCAGGTGTAAATGGGGAGTAGGTGTGTTAAATTTGGTGTCATCGCTCTCACACTCCCTCATACTGGTCACTGGAAGTTCAACATGGCACCTCATGGCAAAGAACACTCTGAGGATCTGAAAAAAAGAATTGTTGCTCTACATAAAGATGGCCTAGGCTATAAGAAGATTGCCAAGACCCTGAAACTGAGCTGCAGCATGGTGGCCAAGACCATACAGCGGTTTAACAGGACAGGTTCCACTCAGAACAGGCCTCGCCATGGTCAACCAAAGAAGTTGAGTGCACGTGCTCAGCGTCATATCCAGAGGTTGTCTTTGGGAAATAGACGTATGAGTGCTGCCAGCATTGCTGCAGAGGTTG
>JACXGI010013292.1:0-20000 GCA_016801175.1 Esox masquinongy | reverse complement strand
CGTGCGTGTGTGTGTGTTTAGGTGCGTCGTCTGAACCTGTACAGGCAAGGAGACAGGACTCCGTACAGCCAGATCCTGGAACACATCACTTTGGACCGCTGCTGGGATGAATGTCTGGAGACAGCCCATTACAAGCAGCGCCGGGCCGCCGTGGACCAGTACAACAGGTGGACACATTCACACTAAAGATCCACTTCAGCATTACCATAACAAAATGTCATTATTTGCCAACCAACCCCTAGGGTTGTGACAGTGAAGCAGCCTTGGGGAAGGGTAATGCATGGATCAGTCAATCAATCAGTGATGTAAAGGTTAAGTGTGTGTGTGTGTGTTCAGGAATCACCGCTGGACCAAGAGAGGGCTGGCCATTGTTCCTACCAAGTTTGGCATTAGCTACACCGCTGTCTTCCTCAACCAGGTCTGTGCTGTGTGGGTGGTGTACCAGTTTTACTAAACATGGGAGGTTCAGATGTCCTTGTATAGTAACGTATGGTAAATCAGGATTAGTGTGGACATTTTGTCACTCCTAACGTGTATGAATGTTTTTTTGGGGCTTGGGGTTAAGGTTAGGGTTAGGGTTCAAATGATATTTAGGGTTAGAATTAAGATTGGGGTTAAATTAGGCAATAAGCTTTAGGGTTAGGAAAAGGATTTAGGTTTAGGGTTTAAACAGAATAGGGTTTTGATGGAAATACATTTTGTTCACAGAAATGCCCTCACAAGTATAGTAAAACAAGTGTGGTTGTGTGTGTGTGTGTGTGTGTGTGTGTGTATGCATGTATGCCGAAATTTCAGGCAGGTGCGTTGGTTCATATCTACACTGACGGCTCAGTGCTGCTGACACATGGTGGAACTGAGATGGGACAGGGCCTTCACACCAAGATGGTGCAGGTGGGAACAAACAACACACCAACGAACTAACACAGTGACATACCAACAAACGTACACACCAACAAACTAGTGTGTGTGTGTGTGTGTGTGTGTGTGTGCGCGCGTGTGTGTGGGGGGGGCGGTGTATGTGTGTCGGTGTGTAGGTGGCCAGTAGGTGCTTGGACATCCCCACCAGTAAGATCCACATCACGGAGACCAGCACCAGTACAGTACCCAACACCAGTCCCACCGCTGCCTCCGCCTCCTCAGACCTCAACGGAGCAGCTGTCCAGGTGAAACATCAACTACAGACACACAGAACAGATACAACAGACAAACTACACTGTCCAGGTGAGACACCAACTACAGACACACAGACACACAGAACAGACACAACGGACACACTACACTGTTCAGGTGAGACACCAACTACAGACACACAGAACAGACACAACAGACACACTACACTGTTCAGGTGAGACACCAACTACAGACACACAGACACACAGAACAGACACAACAGACACACTACACTGTTCAGGTAAGACACCAACTACAGACACACAGACACACAGAACAGACACAACAGACAAACTACACTGTCCAGGTGAGACACCAACAACAGACACACAGACACACAGAACAGACACAACAGACACACTATACTGTCCAGGTGAGACACCAACTACAGACACACAGACAGAACAGACACACTACACTGTCCAGGTGAGACATCAACTACACACACACAGACAGAACAGACACAATAGACACACTACACGCACACAAACACAGAACAGACACACTACAGACACCGCGCAAACATGGAACAGACACAACAGACACCGAACAAACACAGAACAGACACAACAGGCACACTACACACAACAAATGCAGAACAGACACAACAGACTAACTACAGACACAACATACACACTACAGACACAACAGACACACTACAGACACAACAAACACACTACAGACACAACAGACATACGAACATACTCGGCAGCCACGTACAGTAACATTTTCCCCATCCAATCTTCGAATGTCTTCCGTTCTTCTTGTCTCTTTTTGGTCCGTGTCTAGAATGCATGTGAAATCCTTCTACAGCGTCTGGAACCCTACAAAACCAGGAGCCCTAAAGGAGGCTGGGAGGACTGGGTCAGTACATGTTAATGTCCAATAATACACTGTCTTAATTCTGATTGGGTAGTTTCGTTGCTCTTCTTGTCAAACAGCATGTGTTTTGAAGCACTTGTGTGTTTTCAATGAAATACTTTCTGTGTTTTTAATCAAGACATCTTCTGGTCTTGAAAACATTAGAAGCAGTGCCCCTTTAAGTGCTTTCTGTGTGTTTTCCAGGTGAAATCTGCCTATCTTGACCGAGTCAGTCTATCTGCCAATGGATTCTACAAGTACATCACCTAAAATATTCACTAAACAATTTTTTATATTCACTAAAACAGTTTTTTTCATATTTAAATGGTTTCAAAAATAAATCAACAATTAAAGGTTTTGTTTGTATAGTTTGCCAGTGTGGCATCACAATGACCATAGTTCATTGCTAGCTAGCTAGGCTATAATGTTGCCAAGTGCTATGCTACATACAATGTTGCTAAGCCACTCCTAGGTCGACAACATCTCTTTTTAACATCTTGACATCAGTCTTAACCCTAACCCTAATCTTACATTCATGGCTAACCTGATGCCACTGTTTCGTCCCGTGTTTCTCAGAACGCCGGATCTTGGTTACGACTTTGAGACCAACACGGGTCGTCCTTTCAACTATTTCACCTACGGCGTGGCCTGTTCTGAGGTAGAGATCGACTGCCTGACCGGCAGCCACACGGTGAGGGGACCCACCTGGCTCAGTGGTTGTGTGTGTGTTTGGTTTCCATATTCCATGCACAATCTATAAATATTCCAACTTTTATTTTAGTTTTGCTTTAATAATGCACTCAACCCCCGGTCCCTCCTTCCCTCTCCATGTGTCCAGAACGTTCATACATCCATCGTCATGGATGTAGGTAACAGTCTGAACCCGGCCCTGGACATTGGGCAGGTGGAGGGGGGCTTCGTTCAGGGTGTCGGCCTTTTCACTCTGGAGGAGCTGAAGTATTCTCCTCAGGGTTACCTGTTCACACGAGGGCCGGGCATGTACAAGATCCCTGCCTTTGGAGACATCCCCACTGACCTCACTGTGTCTCTGCTCCGCGACGCACCAAACCAAAAAGCCATCTTCTCCTCCAAGGTAGGGACTCTTGTTGTGAAGGAAAGAAATCTTGTTTAGAAAGATGTCCTCTATTTCTGTTCTTGTAAGCTCCGTTTGTTAGCCCCTTAACACTCCTGTCTCCTTCCTTGTCTCTATCTCTCCCCTTCCCTTTCTCCCTCTCTCCCTCCCTCTCTCCCTCCCTCTATAAATTTCTCTCTCTGCTTCTCCAGGCAGTAGGTGAACCTCCTCTTTTCCTGGCAGCCTCAGTGTTCTTCGCCATCAAAGACGCCATCACTGCCGCCAGGGCGGAGTCAGGCCTCAGCGGGCCGTTCCGATTGGACAGCCCAGCCACACCCGAGAGGATACGGAATGCTTGCGAGGACCGCTTCACCAAAATGGTGTGTGGTGCGCATGCGCGCGTGCAAGCGTGTGTGCTCGTCTAACAGTCTGACAGGCTTAAGCGATGTGATAATAAACACTGACATATTGTTGTTGATTTGCCCCAGTGTCCCCCGGCTCTGCCAGGCACCTTCACACCATGGGCTGTGATTGTGTGACATGGAGAGAGAGAAGAGAGGAAGAGAGAGCGGAACAGAGAGAGGATCTGATGTGACCGGGAGCAAGAGAGCGAATGGAGATTAGAGGGGAGCAAGCAGAAGGGTTGAAGGATCTGTTTAAAACTGGGGCCAGTGTGTTCCTTTGTCCCAGTCTAATCACCATCAGCTGTTGGGAAGGGAGCCAGACTCAATCAGTCAATCAAATTTATTTATAAAGCCCTTTTTACATCAGCAGTTGTCACAAAGTGCTTTTACAAAAGAAACCTAATCCAAATCAGTTTGGAATGGAGCCATAATCCAAAAGTCAGTTTTGAATGGAGCCATAATCCTCCAATCAGTTTAGAATGGAACGGTCCTTGATTCCTGATGTCTTCCCATCCCTCCTTCTAAAAACACACCAGGTGATAATCTGAGCATTCTGAGATGAGGAGAGAAGAACGTGGTAGACTTCATCTGCTCTAATCTGTAATCTCAGCTCAATATAGCGGATGCCTGTTAAGAATCTGCTTTGCCATGTCCACGTGTTGAAATCAGAGCACATGAAGCAAAGGAGGACACCCTGAAACCTCAGACAATCTGCACTTTGACCCAGGAGACAGTCCTGCTTCCACCATAGCCACATTGGGGCATCCTGGGATACAGGACAGGTGGCGTCATATTCTGATTGAAAGAAATGGTTGCTTAGACTGAACTGTCCAATTTCAATCCACATGCATACAATACATATGCCCTATGGCCAATTCACTGTCCATAATTATTCCTATTGATTAAGTAAACATATTGTATTTTTATCTAGATTAATAATTTATTTTCTCAATATAATATAATTATACTATGTTGTTACTAACAATAATGCCATTTGACTAAGTGATAATGATGAGTGATTTATTGGAATTATCCACATAAATGAAGAAACTGTATCTGAGATCTTAGTTTTTAATAAAACATCTCCATCTAGTGGTACTGTTGATTTTATTCCTCAATGAGACCGACACAAAGAACAAGAGTATATAGCACAAGTCTTTATTAAATAATTCAGTTTTTTGATTTGTGTGTGTGTGTTTTTGAGAGTGTATTAGAGATAGTGGTACGCGTGAGCGTGTGTGTGTGTGAGTGTGAGGGAGTGTGAGTGTGACTGTGTGTGTGTGAGTGTGTGCGTGTGTGTGATTGAGAGTGTTATGCTGTTCGTGCGCGGCAGAGGTTCCCCAGCGTGCGTCTGAATGACCTCATGCGGTAGGCGTAGAGCAGTGGGTTGAGGGCGGAGTTGGCGTGGGACAGCAGTATGGCGGCCAGGCTGAGGGGCTTGGGAATGTGCCACCGGGGCCTCAGCAGAGCCACACAGTTGACACAGTGGATGGGCAGCCAGCACAGCATAAACAGGAACAACAGCAGGAACAGGGAGGTGGCCTTCCGCACCTCGCCGCGCCTGCACACCGCCGGCCGCTGCTCCCCGCCACCCGGCACGCGCCCGGAAGCGGTCTCCGCAGCCTGAGCCCCGGCCCCCCTACCACCGTCTCCAGCCCCCGCCCCGGCAACTCTCCCGACGTACCCTGACAGATCCGTCGCGTTGCCCTTGGCTCCTTCTCCGTCGACCCCTTCAGCACGCTGACCTCCAGACACTGGCGGTCCCCTACCGGCCCAACCCACGAATACAGCTCGTCTCCCGGGTCCGGCGGCACCGTCCCCGGACCCAACACCCCCGTCCCCCGACCCGGAGCCATCATCTTTGCTCCCGGCACTAGACCCAACATCGCTGCTGCCAGCCACAGACTGGTCGCTCCGGGAATCAGGTCCGACTGGTCCCCTCTCGGCCGCGATGCGTCTGAGCTGCCGTCTGACCGTGAGGAAGATGTGGCCGTAAATGACGAACATGACCACTAGGGGCGCCAGCACGCAGCCAATAAAGTTAAAGTAGACCATGTAGCTCATATTGACCACACAGGGGAACCAACAGGCCCTGGGATGGAATGGAAAACAGAAGATTATTAGTCAAACTTTAAATAGCAATGATCTGATAGATGTTAAGATTATAACGTTGATAAAACAAAAAGAACAGGGGTTCCAGCAACTTTGTTGCTTGACCCCCTAATAAAATCAACATTTCTGCATAGGACTGTGTTTAAGATCAATGTTTAAAGTCAAGCAATCTGTCTACTGTAACTATACAAGTACTTTCTGCCGCAAAAAGGCAACCACAAGTTGCAAGACCTCACATTCACCACAGATTAACTATTCAACCACTTAATGTTAGATGTGTACCAGGAATAATATGTGTGTGATAATATGTACCCAGAGGAGGGCAGAGATCTGTGCCAGCCCATCAGAGGAATGGCTCCAGACAGCAGAGCCAGACCCCAGGTGAGGAACAGGGCCACCCAGGCGTTCCTGGGTTGAGAGAAAAAAGTTGTTTGTTTAAAAAAAACGTACAAAGAAATCACAGAGAAAGATTACTGGAAAAGGTAGGAGTATGTCAACATTGGTATAGGAAACCAATGGCACATTAAATATCGTAAAACATGTAAATACACAGAACAATAGACGAAATATACAAAAACAACTAACACTAATTCTGAGGTGAACACATGAGTACACAATAAAATACACAAACACAAAGGAACATGCGAAAGCATTTGATAATCTGCTAACTAGTCCACGTTGTCCTGAGCAACGCACCTGGGGCTCATGATCCTCTGGTACTGGAACGGCAACAGAATGGCTACGTAGCGATCCACAGCTACCGCTAGCAGGCTGAAAGGGAGGGAGGACAAGCGGGAGCGGTAAACATTACTTTCCTCCTTTCAGACACCGTCTCGGGTTATAAGATGGGATCTGCGAGTCCGTTAGTTGGACGCACGCCAGGTGACAGGAAATATACAGGTCGGCACGTTCACCTGAGGATGGAGCACTGAGTCAGCACGATGAGGACACTCAGCAGGATCAGACAGAGCGGCAGGTCGTGATGGGGCATGCCCAGGTCGGTCAACACGGCGCACGGGATCGCCAGCGTGCCCACAAAGATGTCTGCCACGGCAAGAGACACCTGGGAAAGGGGAGGACATTTGTCAGTTTCGATAAAGGTATCACCCCATTGTCCCCCCCCCATTTCCTGGTTCATGGGGACATTTAACAGTGTAAAAAGCCTCTCACCAGGAAGTAGTTGGTGACAGTGCGTAGCTTCCTGTTCCGGGTCACGGCCACACAGACCAGGATGTTTCCAACGGTAGAGAGGACAGCGATGACTAGCTCAGCAGTGATGTAGGCCACAGTAAGACCAGTGAAGAGCGAAGGGCCACAGGAGGACTGGAACTCATCACAAATATCCCCAGTACTCCCGTTCATAATTATCATACTATCTGCTTTAGAGCACACACAAATCTCACATCAGCCTACATGTTAAAGTTTTAAAGTTTGAAGTTCAGGTAAAAAAAAATAAAAGATGTACATTTATAGGCTTGCCTCTGCTCTGTTACCACTCTGCATGGAACAGCCTGGTCAACCATCTTGACCGCTGAACTCTCATTCCCACAGTTAGGATGTTTGAATGAGACTAGATCGATTCAGCGAGGTGACAGAAAGGGACCCATAAAGACACATGAACCATAATCATGACAATTAAATCCAAAGAATCAAACACCATGGTACCTGAGAAACTGTTCAGGTAGATCCTTCCTCCATGGTCTACCAAGCGTCTTGTCACCTGTAGCCTACAGAGCGTTCTCATCTGTTATGCAGTGAATGTAAGTCTGATCATTGACGTGCTTAATTGTGCACAGACGCGCGCTGTGTCTGATGTGAGCATTTCTATTAACTGTATGTGTGTATTTCTATTTGACTGACCTGATAGGGGCTCCCAGCTCATTCAAAACAGCAGCTGGTCATGAATTGAATTTACTTTCAACAGTCAATGTACATACTGTATGGACACGGAAGACTAATTCAATACAATCCCTCTAATAACAAACCATTGAGCACAATCAGAAAGATAAATAGTGGTTGTTAATGACAGACAAGGCTACGTGATTTTTGTATTGTAATTATAAAAGTGGGGAAGTATCCATAACTTCCCCATTGGCTAAGGAAGACAAATGGGATTTTTTTGACCACACATTTATGAAGAAGTTTGGGAATGAGATTATGCATGAATCAAAGCGGTTAGCTGGATACAGAAGTTAACTATGGTATATTGACGATATACAACAAACTCAAAAAAGCTGGTTTATAATACATAACCAAAATGCCCACAGACGTGTCTTCATCACAGTAACCCCGGACCTATTTACTTCCAGGACAACGTCTATTCTGATTGCCCCCCACAACACAAAACAGAACACACAAGGGTAAAGCTGCTTTTAAAACATGCAACTGGTTTTGGTGCTCTGATTAGCTAGAGATTATCCAATCAAATTCCCTGGTGAATGACTGTGTAAAATGTTTTGTTTTAATCACCAAGCACACTCCAAAGCCTCACTACACCCTCTAAATGGCCGTAACAACCCTACGACCCACAGTACTGCACCTAAGAGAAGGACAGACAAAGAAAGAAACGACACGGAGACATGTGTGAAATAAGACACTCTGGGATAGCTGATTGGTTTATTATTTGTTTAATAGTCTTCTGTGGACAGATTTGACTTAAAACAGGAAGTTACCCACTTTGGTGAGAGAGTTGTATTTCTGGGTACCTGATTAGGGTTAGGGTTAACATCAGAATTCCAGAGGGCAGGTATTGTATTGTACAATGTATTGTACAACCAAATAATAATACATATTGGTAAACAGAACGTACAACAACACAATACAATTCAGCCAGTCCTAAGTACCCTCCAGGTTCTACTAAACCCACAGTGCCAAACACACTGACTTGACTTAAAGTTGACTATAAAAAGGACATTGTAGAATTGTAATATCAGGACATGGACATATCTGCATTAATTGTGGTATCATCTGTTTCAAAAAATGCATATACAAAAAACTATTTTAGGTACAAACAAAATCACTTCCTAATAAAATGCGGAATTTCTATTGGTCAACAGAAGCGGCAATGCCCCTCCCTCTCCTCCATTAGTGTCACTAACTCGATCATCGCCTCCTGAAGTCCATCCAAACAATGGCAGACGTAACATATCACACATCTTTGCATGTTTGTAACATGTTGTGCATTTTCTAGTCCTAATGTAACATCAGTGCTTTTCTCAATGCTAAAATTCTAAAAGTGAGAAAATAAGCACTAAACAGTGTATAAAATGCTTATTTCATTTACACCTATATAAAATGTCTTTAAAATAATAAAAACAAAACATTTCTGCACGATGTCGACGGGCGGTCCTGGAATTAGTCCTTTTCTGAAGGTTTCCCGGGCAACCTTATAATGATATTGACTGATGGTATCAACCTAGGACATCCCGAACAGATCCAAATCCCATCTTCTTCAAGCGAGACCCAGCTGGGTTTCATACCCTATGTGTCAGCGATGGAGGTGTGTACGGCCGAACGCAAGGCGCCGAGGAACCTCTCCCTGTCGTCCTGGCGCTCTACGGCACACACCCACCTCCGGCTAGGGCCCTCCAGGATGAAGCCATTACTCAGATCTGCATAACGGGGAGGGGGGGGATTAGTATTGACACTATGGTTTTTCAAAAAAGTACTTGTGAGTGTGATTTTAAGAGTGTGTACGTGCGTGCGTGAAAATGTGACTTTGTGTGTACGTGTGTGTACTCACAACGCGTTTCTGTGATCTCTCTGAGGGTGAGGCTGTGCAAAGAGACGGAGGCCAGGAAGGTGTGTGTGTCGCAGCGTGTGTGTGTGAAGGGTAGGTGACACACTCTCTTCTGGGTCAGAACCAGTGCATCGTTGAACAAGAACAGACCCACATCTGACACATGCTCATAAACCCTGTTGCAGTTAACCACATTAGTTTCACACAGACCTTGAAACACACACACACACACACACACACACACACACACACACACACACACACACACACACACACACACACACACACACACACACACACACACACACACACACACACACACACACACACACACACACACACACACACACACACACACACTAACATTACTCTGGGTTACTTTCACCTGAGAGAGGCAGTGATGTCATCACTGGGACATTTTAGGAGAGCTGCGTCCTGATTGGTGATCAGCTGTCTGTTTCCCTCACGCAGGTTCTACAGAACACACACACACACACACACACACACACACGCACACGCGCACACGCGCACGCGCACACGCGCACACGCGCACACGCGCACACGCGCACACACAATGAGTGCTTTAGTATTATTTTGTGTTTACTAAGTGAGTTGAGGCTGTTTTACTTTTTACAGTTTTCATTTGGAGTTTTTGTTCATAGCAGTATTGATAGTTGACAAATGAGTAGTTTATAGTTCTAGTTTGTATTTTATAATTTGAGTTTTATATGTGATTTACAGTTGAGTCATTGTCTTTTTACAGTTAAAGAGTATCTGTGTTAAGGTGTAGATGTGTTAAGGTTTAGCTGTATTAAAGTGTAGATGTGTTAAGGTTTAGCTGTATTAAAGTGTAGGTGTGTTAAGGTTTAGCTGTGTTAAGGTGTAGCTGTATTAAGGTGTAGCTGTATTAAAGTATAGATGTGTTAAGGTTTGGCTGTATTAAAGTATAGATGTGTTGAGGTTTGGCTGTGTTAAGGTGTAGCTATTTTTAGGTGTAGATGTGTTAAGGTTTAGCTGTGTTAAGGTGTAGATGTGTTAAGGTTTAGCTGTGTTAAGGTGTAGCTGTAGTTTATTGGATGTGTTGTCTGTGAAGGGTCTTACTGGACATCCCTGGATCATTCTCTGGACCTCCTGCATTCTCATGTCTTTCTCTGAGTTCCTCTTCAACTAACAGAGAGTGACAGAGGCGGGGGAGAGCAAGAGAAGAGAAAGAATGAAAGAGGGTAAGAACGGAGGGTACAGAGAGTTTGGCTGGGGTTTTGGTGTGTGTGTGTGTGTGTGTGTGTGGGGGGGGGGGGGTTGGGGTTCTACCTTGCGTATGAAGTCCCTGTGGCGGGTGAGTGAGTCCAGTGCTGCAGTCAGGTGTGTGTGATCAGGGTGTTGGGCGAGTGTGTGAAGGGACAGTGCCTGTACCAGAGTCACATACTCCTCAACACGCCATGCTGGACATAGCAAAAGCTCCTGTAGACTACACACACCCACAGTAGAGAATCACTAGTTTAGTATTGGGCTGATTGGAAGGCTACCGAACCTGTATTCTGCCAAGTAGGAAGTAAAAATGAAAGATGTACATTTCTAGGCTTGCCTCTGCTCTGTTACCACTCTGCATGGAACATAATTAAGAGAGGGACAAGACATGGATGGACAATTGAAATCATGAGGTATTTGTAAAATGCCGGTGGGCAACCTGAAATCTAGGGTGGAGAACGAAACTGATAAGGGGAATAAACCAAACTGGTTTGACCAGATTAACATGTATTGATGAAATGTCAGTTATTTCGTGAGATGTTGTAACATCTTCTTACCTATACAAAAAGGAGGTTTTCTTGTGTTAGTGTCTTTCGGTGGCTATTTAAAAATATAACATAATAAACTGTTATTGTGTAAAATAGTCTTTTCATCTCTGTCTTATCTGCCTTAGAAAGAGTTCTAATCGGTGAATTTCTACCACAACACGCACGCAGAGTGTTTTTATCTAGTCAAACAACAATGAGTCCCATTTATCAGTTAAACAACAATATACCTCATTTCTTTTGTCTGGTAAAAGACAGCATACCTCAGCATGTGTGTGTCCATAGTTCTGTCGTGCCTCTTCAGGAAAGCCCGAAAGGCAGGGTTCATCTCTCGGCACTGCAACCCAAACATGGTTGTGAGTATGTGTGTGTGTGTGTGTGTGTGTGTGTGTGTGTGTGTGTGTGTGTGTCCATGTATAGCTATACATGGGTACTTCAAGAAGCCTATGAAAAATCTTGCAAGTTGAGGACATCTGGCTCGTCCTCACTTGTATAAAGGGATTTTTTTAGGCTCTGGGTTAATGTTAGGTTTAACAGGGTTAGAGCAAAGTTATGGAGTAAAGATTAGGTTAATGTAAGTGCTAATAGGGTTAGAGCAAAGTTATGGAGTTAAGATTAGGTTAATGTTAGGCTTAACAGGGTTAGAGCAAAGTTACGGAGTTAAGATTAGGTTAATGTAAGTGTTAATAGAGTTAGAGCAAATTTATGGAGTTAAGATTAGGTTAATGTTAGGCTTAACAGGGTTAGAGCAAAGTTACGGAGTTAGGATTTTTTTCTGTGTGATCCAGTTGTATGTGTATATTTGGGTGACATGATGTCCCCACAAAGCTACAAAAAAACCCAGAAATTGTTCCCCACAAGGTTTTTTTGTCCCGTCCCCACTAGGGAAAATGCGACTTCCGGCTCAACGGTTCGGTTTCGGTGTGTCTACTGGCCTTGTCTATGGTGCGAATGGCAGTAGGGTAGTTCTGGAGGTAGTTGGTGTACTGTCGGAGTTTGGAGCAGAACTTCACACAAACGTCCCCAACACACTGGTCAGCTGCCCACTGATGCAGTCTAGACCCCAGCTCTGACAGAAACACGCTGAAACACACACACACACACACACACACACACACACACACACACACATGATACGGTTACACTAAACCAAACACAGGTTTACCAGTGCATGCACACGTGTATCTCTACCTGTTTATGTCCAATATGTATGTGACGGGGGTCAGGATCATGTCGACGTTAGCAGAGCTGATGATGGCTCTGTTGGACTGGAGCGCTGACAGAAGAGGATCATGGTACACTCTCCTCATGGCCTCCAGCCTCTTCACATACACCCTCTCACTATTATACAGCTCCATGGCCACTGCACATCGCCACTCCTAGAGACAGACAGACAGGCAGACAGACAGGCAAGATAGTAATGGGACATATAGGCCGATCTGAAGCAATAATTCATTAATTTCGGAACACAATTCACACATTTAAGGAGGCTTTGTCCTTGTGGGGACACAAACAAGCATTCCCACTCTAACCTGACTCCTAACCTTGCCAGGTTAGTAAAACGTGAACACAAACATAACCACTAACCTGTGGTATCCCAGGGATACTACTCTCAGTCAGAAAGACAGGAACAGTACTCCTCTCTCCTATTTCTTTTCCTTCTCCACCTTCCTCCCTTCCTCTCTCCTCTCCCCCATTACTGCAATTCCTCCCCTCCTTCCATCCTTTTAGGAAAAGACAGAGGAACTCCACAGGTCTGGTCTGAGGCACAGAAGACAGTGAAGATGGAGGAGGAGTGAAGGGAGTTCAAAAAGCAATAAAAGCAAGTTGAGCCCAATACTGTAATGGGGCCAAACAGGAAGATACATATATATTAGTATATTTTATTTGTGTTGCTTCCAAAAGGAAGATTGGGAATGCATGACTTCCCAAGCCAAATATGGAACAGTGTCCTTTCTACATTGTTACCCTTGACATATGCCTCTATAAGAGTTTAAGAACCAGTTTACTGTATGCGTGTCCAAATATTACTGGCATCTGGATTCCGGCACAGTTTAACTGGAATTAAAACATGTCGACTTCCGCACAGACACTTTGACATCTACATTTACTGAATATTCATTAGACACCTGTGTCATTTGGTTACAACAAAATGTCCAGTTTCTGCCCTCTCGTGGACTAAAAACAATTTGTATAAAATAGGGTGATCTTAAGTTATACTGTCTTAAGTTATACTATGTTTTACTGTCTATAAGACATTTAAAAATGTTACAAATTATGTTTTATTGTAAAACATTATTGTAAAATATCTTATAAATTATGTTTTTATTGTAAAATAGCTTTCCTTTCTTAATGTATTTTTTATTTCCATTTTGTATGTGTTTTTATTGTTGTAATAAAGGGCGCAGCTGAAAAAAAAAGATCTTAGTCTCAGTTGATTTCTCAACTATAGATAAATGTAAATAAATAAAAAAAGAACACCTAAATATATTGTATTGTTATGGTATTAAATGTAAGATTCTCTTTGGTAAGAACAGTTTTGGTATCCTGGCATTGTTAACTGTTAAGCGCTAACTGTTCAGTGGAACTACTTACTGTCTGTTAATTTGTGAACTGATGTTAATGTCTGTGTATTTGTGAAGATAACATACTGTCTGTTCTGTAGTGAACCGATGTTAATGTCTGTGTATTTGTGAAGATAACATACTGTCTGTTCTGTAGTGAACCGATGTTAATGTCTGTGTATTTGTGAAGATAACATACTGTCTGTTCTGTAGTGAACCGATGTTAATGTCTGTGTATTTGTGAAGATAACATACTGTCTGTTCTTTAGTGAACCGATGTTGATGTCTGTGTATTTGTGAAGATAACATACTGTCTGTTCTGTAGTGAACCGATGTTAATGTCTGTGTATTTGTGA
The DNA here is from genome assembly GCA_016801175.1 of Esox masquinongy. Taxonomy (NCBI): domain Eukaryota; kingdom Metazoa; phylum Chordata; class Actinopteri; order Esociformes; family Esocidae; genus Esox; species Esox masquinongy. The sequence continues at coordinate 5,929 of JACXGI010013292.1, read as the reverse complement.
AGATAACATACTGTCTGTTCTGTATTGAGTGCAGTGAGTCCCTCAGTCAAGGCTTCAATCAACTCCTTGGGAAGAATTAGCTGCTCCACAGCTAGGGCCTCGCACAGGAACTGACCTAGGAACAGATCCCAGACGCACGTACACAAACACTCCAAATTGACCTAAGATCGGTGTGTCCGTGTGTGTACACGCGTGTGTTTAGCGTGTCTGTGTAGTACCCAGTGCCCGGCTTCTGGTGTCCAGGCTGAGTTGTGGTAGTTGTGGTCCCAGACGGGTCCTTAGGACTCCCAGGGCCTCCTCCAGCCAATGGGCCTGCCAAGCCCAGCCCTGCAACACCTCCTCACACAAATACCGCTGGGCTGGGGCCCGACACGCCCCCAGAACCCTGACCCGGGCTCCGCCTCCTTCACTGCATGACCACTCGCTCAGAACTGGGAGGAGGGTTGAACACAGGTGGTTTCAGAGCCCTGCATTTAGAGTTTGGACAACACGCCAATTTTGCATTGTGATGCATTTAGATGAGACGACCACACGCTAAAGCAGCGCCGCGTTAACAATGGAAATGCTCCTCTTTTATTACGTACATGATACCTAGCCGAATGTCTAGAATCAGAACAACAATGCAACTTTTAAAAGTCGCTCCAACTTTTAAAAGCGGAATCTGAAAGGAATCTCCGGCTTCTTCCTCGACTCACTGTTCTGGAAGCATGCGGTGGCCATCCCTGTCGGGGCCCAGACCTCCAGCCCAGTCAGGGTACGGAGATAATGGAGCAGCAGCACTCCTCCGGCTGAGACGGGCATGGGACAGGCATGGGGGGCAGGTTTAGTAGTGCTGCCAGTTTGGATTTATAATCTGGGTCCAGGTTTGATCGAGCCACCCACCAGATGCTGCCAGGGGACAGAAGATGTCCAGTCCTCCTCCCTCCTCGGGCGGTATGACCCAGCCGCACAGCTTCTCCCAGAAATCCCTGAGGTCAGGGCTCAGCACACTCCTCTCTGTCACCTTGCAGCCTGGGGTTAAAGGTCAAAACAGTTGGGACTTTCATCTCGGAGATGAACAACTTTAATTGAAGGTTTTTATTCACCACTGATCTTCAGTGAACTATGAGCCTAATCCTTAGCTTCAGCACCTTGCAGCAGAGTGATCTCCTCCGTCCCACCAGGAGCCAGGACCCCAAGTCGCTCAGCTCTCTGCCCAACCAGGGCCCTCTCTGCCTGGGATAAAAGAGCCTGGAGGGTCCCTCTGTGGTCATATAGAACCACCAGCACTCCTGCTCTCACACCACTCAGCACCAACTAGGACAGGAGAGGAGATTAATTTACGCAGGCTGCCCCATTTAGATCTATTGCCAGTAAGTAGTCCTTCAACAAATCAGATAAGATGGGTAACTGGGTAACAGGTTATAACTGGGATGTCTTCAGGATACAACTGGGATGTCTTCAGGATACAACTGGGATGTCTTCAGGATACAACTGGGATGTCTTTGGGTTATAACTGGGATGTCTTTGGGTTATAACTGGGATGTCTTCAGGATACAACTGGGATGTCTTTGGGTTATAACTGGGATGTCTTTGGGTTATAACTGGGACATCTTCAAGTTATAACTAGGATGTCTTTGGGTTATAACTATGACATCTTCAGGTTATGACTGGGGTGTCTTTGTGTTATAAGTGGGACATCTTCAGGTTATAACTTGGATGTCTTTGGGTTATAACTGGAACATCTTCAGGTTATAACTGGGATGCAGTTCTGATGTTAACAACGTAAACATTAGATTCTTGTGGGCCAGTGCTTCCCCTGACCTCTCACCTCGTAGGCAGGGATCCGGTTGGACAGCAGTAAGAGAAGGGGTGGCGTTTCAGAGGGGTGGGGGGCTCTTTGTCTGCTGGCAGTGGAAACCACACACACATTATTACACAAACAAATTAACATACTGTCACACGCAAACCAAACACAAACATACATGTGGGTACGCACACCCGAAGATATCACTGTTCCGAGTTTTCTGTCCATATCTAGGACTTGGGTCATGCAGAAGGTGTGTCATTTCATCATCAGCAGTTTAATGCAGAAGATTACTCACGCCGTCACCTGTGACCTCACTTGGGTCTTATCTGGGGTCAGAGTTGGGGTCAACTTAAGGCTGACAACAGGGGTCAGGTCGTCGCAGGATAAACAGAGACGTCCTGTCCTGTCTGACAACCCGGTAGAAGACCGAGTGCTCCTCTGTCCCCCAGGAACCAGCCTCCCTCCCTGGGTACGACTAACCACTGTTCCCCCTGGCCTCCTCCAAGGTGGTCGGGATTTCAGGGATGCTCCTGTGGATAGTCGAGATCTGAGATATCACCCAGCTTGACCTGTCACCTCTGCCTTGGAACCATGGTACTATCACCTGGTAGTAAATTGTATCACCTGGTAGTAAACTGTATCACATGGTAGTAAATTGTATCACCTGGTAGTAAATTGTACCACCTGGTAGTTAATTGTATCACTTGGTGTCTGAATCCTGTTTTAGTATCAGGTTTACCATACTGTTCAGCACTCAAGCTTTCAGGATACCAACCCTGGGACAGAGCTGATACTGACCTACGTCTTCTTACTTACTCTTCTGCTCCTCAAGTCTCTCCCTGATGCTCTGTCGGATCCTCCTCTCTCTGCGCCTCTCCTCCTCCTCCTCCCTCTCTCCTGGGCAGGGCAGGTTGAGGGTGCCATAGGTGTGTGCCGCCTCCCTGGGGGTGAGCCAGTCCAGGGTGGACACACAGGACACATAGTGGCTTTTCCACCCTCCATATTCCTTGTCTCCTGGACTGTACGGCAGGAACCAGCCCCGACGCACACACCTCGCCGACCACAAACAGTCCTGCGGTGAGAGGGAAGAGAATGTATTGGGTAACCACACACCTGGCAGTACAGGGGGGAAGGGAGGTAAGGAGAGAAAGAGTGAAGACAGTAAGAATTGAGAGAAGCAGAGCAATAGACAGAGAAGGACAGGGACAGTGAAGCCCTATCCACAGAGCTGGGAAACCTCACCTGTTCAGCCAAGACCCTCCAGTGCCAGCTGACCTGTGCCGCAGAGCAGAGGTCACGAGGGTTCAAGAATGACATAACATAGAGCGACAGGAACCGGGGCAACACAGAGGTGAAGTCCACGTTTGTCATCGGCACTGTCTGTGTCAGCCAATCCCTGCAGGACCTATAGATCACATGGTCAGAGTTTAGAGGTCAAAACACCAGGAGAGAACAAAAGGGCTGACACATTGATTCTGAAAGTGAGCATGAGAAGTCAAGCCATTGGCAAAATATATTTGGGGGAATTCCCAAAAAATCTAGAAGAGTCAATACAAAATCTACTGATTCACTTGAATGACATCCAATGACTGTCAAAACCAAACCTATAGATCAGCTGAACAAGGGCAGGGAAATGCTTTTATTTGGTGAATTGTAATTCAGCCTAGCAGTGTGTCATTTAGTGTCTGCTTGCTCAACTAAATGTAAAGTTTAAAGAAAGAAGCTAATTGTGAAAAAGATTATAACGACATTCAGTCAGAAGCATAAGATAGTAAACATATCCTGAACAGCATTGTGGGATAGCTCTGACCCAGTAGCAAATTGACCCATACACCATCGACGCTATGCACTCAGGGAGGTGTGACCAGGAATAAAGTGTAGAAGGAATGACAACAGGAGGCCTTACCTGAGCTGAGAGTTGGCACATCGTGATAACAGCATCTGGAGGAAGTGCTTTCTCTGGCGGTCAGTCCACAGATCAAACCAATGCAGAACCAGGTTGACCCGTTCCTCAAACAGCTAACAGGTCATAAGATAATATACTGTAGAATTTACTCAGAACTCAACAGGCATATTACACTTATATTTATAATATTGAATATTTCTTTCATATTGTCCACATACCCCTTTTCTACACTCTGGAATTGCTGCCAGCTTACATTATGTATATATTTATTTTCTATTTTTTGCTTTATATTTTACTTAATGCTACTGCATGGATGTCATGCCATAAGAATTTCACTACTCAGAATGACACTGTTATTTTGTGCATTTAACAATAAAAAAATACTTTGACTTTCAACAGTGTGTGTGTTGAGTTCAGAATTTTAAATTTTTTATTCTAATATTTTGAGACACTGGATTTTTAATTTCCATGAGATGTAAAACCGTAATCAAGATTGAAAAAAGGCTTGCAATGTTTCACTTTATGTGTAATGAATCTAGAATAAATGAAGGTGACACTTTTTGATTTGATTTATGGAAGAAAATGAACTTTTCTGTAATATTCAAATTTTTTGAGATCCACCTGCATGCTATATTTTTCATTAGCTTACATAAAGCAAAATTAAGCAATGGGTTCGTCACAGCACCACATTAAATGCTCGGCGCCTAAAGCCTGGGCTGACCTGCTGGTTGGACGTCCTGTTGTTGATGGGGGTCCAAGCACTGTAGAGAGTGTTGGCAGTCCTTTCCGCTGAGGGTTGGTAGTGCATCGTGCTCAGCCTCCCGTGCCGCGACCAGGACCAGCTCTGCACAGGCACCAAACCATGGCTGTCATTTCATGAGGGATGTATTGGCTCTTACCTATTTCGCTCCTTCTAAAATCAGTTCAGTAACAAAACTGTCAACAGTTCAGTAACAAAAAAAAAAGAAAGATAATTTACCTCTGTTTTAAGCTTTCCAGTCAATGTTGTTCCCTGCATAAAATGCTTAAAAAATATATTCCATAGACATGTTTAAATGTGAATATAAAACAAGTTGTTACACTCTCCTTCAGCCACAATCTGCCCTATGCTGTGTGGTTGTCTCCATGGAGACACAATAACAAAGAGCAAAGGCAGCATTCCCACACACACACACATACGCACACACACACGCTTTCGTTACTGGCGGAGTCTGACCATAGTGATAGCAGGCTACACTCACAAACCTTCTATGTGGAAATAAAGCACTTGGCAGAAGCACCAAGCAAACAGGCAACACTGTCCCCCGAAACCTGCCACATTCAAACACTACAGTACCAGTTGACTGGAATGGGTGTGTCCTAACTGTTGCCCTGTACTGTCTGTATCATTATAAAAAAATTAAAAAAACGAAAGCAAACATTACTCAAGTCCAATTTGGACGTTATCGGTGGTAAATTACAAAAACATTCATTGTTCAATGTAACCAAATTTAACAAATCACACAACTGGAAGTCATTAGAATTTGGTCTTTATTGACTCAACCTAAAACCAAGAAAAATCTGCATTCATAAACTTATAACAACTGATCACCCTCTCCCCAACACATTAAATACTATTAAAAGTCTGTAATGTACATGATTACTCTAAAGGAAAGTTTTACAATCAAGCAGCATTAGGAAAATTATTGCATTCCAAATGTGTATATATATATGACAAAGACATTAGCAAGAGATCATAAAATAACACCTTAATGGAACGCTGGCTCAAACAAAGACTACAGGAAAAGGCAGGCAGAAAAGGCATCAACATTTGGCCAAACACGTGTGTGGATGTTACGTGTGGATATGTGACATGAGGCGTGGATATGTGATGTGAGTTTCAGAAGTAATGTGGTACTCAGTTCCATATCAGCCCGAAGTCCCAAGGAGCAGAAAGGAGAAGATAACATACATTTAGGATATTCTTTTTCGGAAAGGTGGTTAAGAGACATGTCAATGAGACAAGGAAAGGATAGACAATGTTGACTGAGACACAGAGCTGGCAGACAGTGTCGACTGACGAGACACGGAGCTGGCAGACAGTGTCGACTGACGAGACACGGAGCTGGCAGACAGTGTCGACTGACGAGACACGGAGCTGGCAGACAGTGTCGACTGACGAGACACGGAGCTGGCAGACAGTGTCGACTGACGAGACACGGAGCTGGCAGACAGTGTCGACTGACGAGACACGG
>JACXGI010013291.1:6245-21193 GCA_016801175.1 Esox masquinongy | reverse complement strand
GTGTGTGTGTGTGTGTGTGTGTGTGTGTGCGGGAAGTTCTTCATGCTGGACTGACTCACAGGATATCAGCAGTGAGATGGATATAGTGGTGGGTGAGAGATCTGCTGACCAGGGAGGCAGACTTAATCCTCAGGTGATTATAGCCAGGCCCTGGGTTCTGAGGCATCATCTGAATGGGTACACCGCCCCATCCATCGGCCCTCCCCACCTCCCACCGCCCCCGCTTCCTCCAACCGAACATTCTGCAGAGTCAATAAGGAGAGGGATCCCTGGCTATCTGTCACGCCATCTCCAAGATAGCACATAGCTGGCCCGGTTATAGGACAGAGGTGTGGGCGAATGACTATCTACCCACACACCCCCCTCTGCCAGACATCCATCTATCGTGCTCTGCCAGGCAAAGAGAAGTGTGCGGTCCCTCTGGGGACGTTGATGATTGGAGACATTGACAGAGGGGAGGCAACGCGGAGAGAGGATGCTAGGTGTTGGAGCATGAACAGCTTCCCTGTGCTAATATTGATATAATGATGGCGCTAATGATCCTTGCATGGGGTTAAATGTCACTGTGATCAGTGGAGGATGGTCATCTCCTCCTCCGCTCCACAAACAGAGAGATGTGTGATTCACTCCCCGCATTGGAATGCTCAGAGGGAGACGAGCGTGAGAGAAAGAGAGAGAGAAAGAGAGAGAGAGAGAGAGGTGGAGATGATACAGAGAGACAGGGGGAGATGAGACAGGGAGAGAGAAGAAGATGAGAAAGAGACAGAGGGGGGTGAGACAGGAAGACAGAAGGAGATTTGACAGGCAGATGGGGGAGATGAGACAGAGACAGGCAGACAGGGGGAGATGAGACAGGGACACAGAGGGAGATGAGACAGGGAGACAGAGGAAGATGAGACAGGGAGACAGAGGGAGATGAGACAGGCAGAAAGGGGGGAGATGAGACAGAAAGACAGATGGAGACGAGAGAGACAGAGGAAGATGAGATAGGGAGACAGAGGGAGGTGAGACAGACAGAGGGAGATGACACAGACAGAGGGAGATGACACAGAGAGACAGAATGAGATGAGACAGAGGGAGATGAGACAGAGAGACAGAAGGAGATGAGACAGGGAGACAGAGGAAGATGAGACAGGGAGACAGAGGGACATGAGACTAAGACAGAGGGAGATGAGAAATGTCAACTGATAAGCCTTACTATAACACCTGGAATTTAGTATTTTTGGTGTTCACAGATTCCTATAACCAATTGTGTAGGGCAGACCTCAGGAGTTTCCCCTTAGCACTCCATGTTGAGAAAATAGCCAGTCAATTTTGGACTCTCCTAACACAATGTGATCCAGAATATTATCATCACAAAGCCTTTTTGTCAGACCACATAAGCAGAGCTGGCCTAGAAGAGCGAATGTCACTGACTGACCGACCGACCGACCGACCGATCGCCCGACCGACCGACCGATTGACCGATTGCCCCTTGTTAAATAGCGTAATGGTTAGCAACGCGGACTACAGAACAACAGGTCCCACGTTCGACTCCTGTCACTGTCAAAACAAATTATGCCTTAGGATTTGTTCAGGACAGACAAAACCTTCGCAGGTTACAACCTTCAGTAGCTATGTTATAGGAAGCCTAAAAGAAAACAGTTCTAGTGGATTTTCAAATTATGCACTCAGGATAGACAAAAACTTCGCTGGCTACACGATTCTTTGTCTTTTCACTTGACGAAAAAGTCAGTTATTGTCACCTGTATTGATAGTTACTGTATCAATGTCATTCATTAATGGCTAATAAGCTGTTAAAACGGCCAGTGGCAAAAGCCATACAGTTCAGAGATGCTATTTGTGGTGGAGGTAAACTTAATAAGAAACGTTAGTCAGTTTAACATAGGCCTAATGCTTAAAAGTGTCTAGCAAAATATTCAAAATTTGTGTGATGTTAATGCGTGACAAAATAATCGAATGTCGAGATGCTATACCGACACTTGATAAGCGTGTAGTTCCGTGGTGTAATGGCTAAAGCCATAGCCTATCATGTGGGTGACCTGGGTTCGAATCCAGTGCAGGCAACAATATTCATCACATTCAATTGCGGGCCAGCTGAACTAGGCTTTTCTGGTAATACAAACACAGCAACCCAGACAGTGACCCTTTAGAGCAGATGGCTTAGATGCATTGAGCTTAGACCAACCATCAATAGCCAAACTCAAACAAATCAAAATGCATACACTAGTTATGGCAAAATGAAATCCCAAAAAATACCAAATTTTGAATAAAGATATAAAGTTGGCACAACACCTTGTAAAGCTCAAAGAATAAAAAAGAAAGTAGCAGAAAATGAACACTTCCTACTCCACTGCTCTAAATTTAATTCAATGGGAGATATTTATTTCATGAAATGTATAGAAAAGTTGACAGATTTCTTGAATTGTATGCTCAGGCAAAAACATTATACCTAGAAGCTGAAAATGCCCTGGCCTGTCATCACAAAACCGAGACAATTGGCAAACAATGTCAACTTCCGATTTGTTTTAATTAATTTATTCCATGTTAATTTTTTCCATGTAAATTTGTACATTCTACTTTACTGTTTAATTTATTTTTTATTGTAGCTGCCTGAACATATTAGCTTTGGCAACCATTCATTCATACCAATAAAACACCTATTGAAGTCAGTCTTGCGAGATTTACTTCTGCGTTCAAGAGATTAAACTGAAGTAAATTAAGATGGGGAAGAGAGACAGAGTGAGATGAGTAAGAGACACTAAGTCAGATGAGACAAAGAGACAGAGGGAAGTGAGACAGAGACTGAGGGAGATGAGACAGAGAGGCAGAAGGAGGTGAGACAGATATAGAGGTGAGACAGAGGGACATAAGACATAAAGAGTTTGTAAAAAAAGAGGAATCCACAGGGTGAAAGAGTGGTTGACATAAAGATGATGAGACAGTGTGCATGGTTTAGAATTTGCCTGTAAATAAAATGTACTTGAGACATGAATATGTGCCAGAGGGAGACAGGAGGGAGAGAGGTGTACAGTAGCATCATTGGGGCTGCTCACGGCTGGGCCTGGGGCTACTAGATAAGGGGGAGCTACTGAGCAAATCCCTATACCCTCAAACCTGCAGCCCTGAGCAGTCACACAAAGACATCCCACCCACAGAACCTGTTACCATCTCCATTTCCACAGCCACTAACACAGACGGCCCGCCCCCCACCCCACCCGTCCTGTTGCCTGACCCCTGGTGTCATCACTGTGCTCGGAGTTTCTCCTTTTGCCACCAACCCAACCTTGCCATCTCCACATGTGACACTTTAGCTCACTGGGGTCTGAGAAAAACAACTGTCCTCGCACTGGGGAAAGTTCTACCGCTACGTCACGTTCACACATCCTGATCCGGATGGACAGCAACCCCTCCTTAGGGAGACACACTCCTCTCTTCCTCTGCGCGCCCGCCCTCCTTCCTCTCTCTATCTCCTTTTCCCTCTTGCGGAGGAGGCACTGCGTCATGTGATACGGTAGTGTCAGGGTTTGGTCTGGAGGGGATGGTGTGATGCTGGATGTATACTCTCAGACAGACACCTGCTGCCGTAAGGATGGAAAATGTTGCCATAGGCACTGGGCAAAAACAGGGGTGTTGAAACCTTCTGGGTTTAACCAACCAGTAGCAGAATGCTGAAACCTCACCTGGATAGGAGAGCCTGTCAACACAAACTTTAGGTCACTAAGAGGCTAGCGCTCTATCTACCTGTTTTAGCACATTTCACGCTGCACTACACAGATGGGAAGACCTCCGGCCGAAGGCGGGGGTAAAGGGTTTTGTTTATGTGAATCGACTAGCCCAGGTTATCAATTAGGAGACGGCTGGGAAAGAAAGACGAAGGGCAAGAATCTTTTAGTAAAGAAGTGAAAATAATCAGTAAATAATGGATAATAGTGATGAATTATAGATCACTTACACAAATGCATTCATGCTGTGGAAAAATAGAACAGGCCTTTGCCAAGTTCATTCAGCAAAAGGAGGGAGAAGGAGGAAAGTGGAGCAGAGCGGGGGCATTGCTCGGCAGCCCACCTCACCCTCCCTCTTTCATTATTCAGTGACCTTGAGATAGCCCCGCGCCCCCCCACCCCTTATCCCGTCCCCCTGCCTCCCACTTTTAGCTCACATGGCCGGAGAAAAGGCCTGACTCCTTTTGGACACGGAAGCCTGCCTGACATGTTCACTCCGGGGTCGTCATACGCACTCACTGACCGTGCTGGACCAGGGGAGGGGGGGTCGAGGTGGCAGCAATTAATTCCTGCAGGTTGGTAAAAACAGACATAAAAGAACAGAAAGCCAGGTCAGGAACTTACTGGTGAACTAGCTTTAATTCCGTCACCTCTTCATCAGCTATTCACGGGCTGTCTTTCTGCATTTGTCCATCCCCCTGTCTGAAACCGCCTATTATGCCTGCCGCGATCGGACAGGAAGTCAGTTTCGAGAGACGAGAGAGAAAACAAGCCCCCCCCCCATGCGCGCGCCGTTCTTACCCGCCGTTTAAAAGCTGGTGTAATCTTTAATACATGATCAAGAGGAATATATTCTTTAGCTAAATTATAAAAGAAGGAAGCGCCGTGATCTCCACCAGACACGGAGAGCAGTGCTGTATGTTTGAGGCTGTCCTGTTATCTCACAAACCAGCACTGATAGGGGAAAGACAGGGAATAGAGGAAAGAATAATACTGTGAGCATAAACAAACTGAAGAGTGGCTGCTCTGATCCTGGGGGACAGCTGTGCTCCGGTCGCTGCAGGGTAAATACAGGCAGCTCATGTGGTATGAAGGGCTCATGTCTTCTCATGTCCCCTCATGGAACACAGTGGCATCACTAATACTGACTCACTGGGCTAAAAGTTCCTCAGGAGATGAATGCACTAGCTGTGGGTTTCTCTGGATGGGAGCACCTGCTATATGGCTACCTTGTACAGTAAATGTAGTGCTACCGCATTATTTTAAGTATTTGTATTTTGTATATTTCATTTACGTTGCGTTTTGTTTCTTCTTTGGATCCCAGAAAACTTGCATCTGCCCTTGTCAGCAGCTAAGGGAGAGTACTAAAATCCGTTTAATTCAAATTCTTTTGAATATGTTCATTTTGCCTCAACCATAGAAGTGCCAAACGGGCTTTCTGGTTCTCTCTCTCCATAGGTAAAGCGTGATGGCCCAGTGTGGTGTTTGGCATTTGTGCCACCAGGTTGAGTGGCCACACGTGCCGTCCCCCCCTCCCCGTCCTGCCCCTGGCTCTCCCTGGGTGGGCAGGCGGCCTGGTCTAGACGGGCAGTGGCTCGGACAGGGAGAGGACAGCTCCAGCAGGGGTGGACACGGATGTGCCTGGCAGGCAGGGCCTGTTTACTGTCACCTGTCAGTTGGGTTTCGCCACGAGGGTCGGCGCGCCATACAGAGCGGGGTGGGGGGGGGGTGTGGGCGGCGATTACGGGGGCAAATGTCAGCCCGGCAGGCCGGGAAGGCATGGCACACGTCAGCCTTACCGGATCACCACCGGCGCTGAAGCTCCACAGCGACCCGCGGGGCGTTGGCGCACGCCTGCCAACACCCCACCTGTGTGACCTTTACCCAGCTTGACCCCCAGCAAGAGCCAATCAGCTTCTCCCCCACGGTAAACCAGCCATGTTAAAAATAAACAGCAGCTTGAGTGTTTTTTTTTTAATGTTTCGGTGAATTTCTGGCAAGGTCTACTTTGCTGGATGGAGGAAAGTGTGAAGGAGAGATAAGAGAGTGTGAGCCAAATTAGCTGTGGGACAGATGTGAAACCATGCTGCAGCAGTATGTGTACGCTGGAAGCAGCTCTCTAGACCGCCAGACAATCACAGGCCACTGCTTAATGTATTTTAGGCTATTTGTAGACCAGGTACCATCTATTTTCCCCTGTATAATTGCAGTCAAAGAATTGCAACTTGCCACCCACCAGTTTGGTTTCCCTGTAGGGCCTTTGTCTAGCCATGTTCACAGAACAGGACAAGAGAGACACATCCCAACATCCTAATCCTTTCCAGTTATGGTGTGTGCAAGTGTATGGGCTGGGCCATAGAGAGGTATTCTTATCGAAATAGTCTGGGGACTGTCAACTTCACTGGCAGATACCTGACTCCAATTCGGTCATCAGTCATTTACAGCTAAATTGTCCCCAAAAAAATCCATAAATGTGTAAAGAAAGGTGTAGTAATAAAAGTTTATATACAAATAAAAGTGATTCTGAATTCTGATGACTCCAACTGAGTCATCAGGAGGGATAAGCCAGTAAAATACAATACAGAAAAGTGAAAGCAGAGGATATTAAAATGGTTGAAGCCCTCAATGGCCACGTAAAAGTTAAAATGACTTTTGACCACTGGAGACCTCGGTCGTACTATCTTTGGTCCTTAACCTCACATTACCCAATTATATGGGGCAAGAGCGTCCCCATCTGGATTTCCCTGGAAATGCGACATCAGTTAAATTATAGGGACAACTGTGCTATCAAATATTACTTTTGCCTGAAGGACGCGTTCACATTTTATTGGAGTGTAAGCATGAAATCATCGCATTCATTCAAGGTAGCTAAAATATGTGGCAGTCAGTAATCTGTAATTTCCTTACATTAAGAAAGTTTGCGTTTACTTCAGTTGACAATCAGAACGCATGTTTCCTATGAAGATCTCTGGAGTTAAGACCGATTTAGACACATGCTTATATCAGTGTGCTGACTTTCGTCTGTTTTTGGTTTGGGCTCCATGGCTGTTCTCATCGGAGGTGGAGCAATTTATTGTCCGTTTTGATGGGGATATTTTGATATAGAGTAAATGCAATATTAGAAATACAGTATTAATAATATTCACACATATATATGTTTATCACGTAAAATAACTCGCTTTCGCTGATTATTTAAAAATGGAGGAATATTATTTTTATCGAAATAACCTCCCCTACTTGTCTTGTTCTCGTCTGTGGTCCTTTGACCCTATCACGTGGTGCGGATGCCCTTCTCCATTCCTCGCTGTTTAGGTTAAACATGGCTGCGCTCTTGAGATCAGCCCGGCTTCTTAAATGTTTGCCTTCGGGCTTGCTTCAGACAAAAGGGACGATCAGAAATGGACCACCGCTTAGTCGATTGTACAGTGGAGCTATCGGTGGTAAAGGAACCGGAGTCTGTCCAAGACAACTCGTCCCAGGTCCCTGCAGTGTACACAGGTAGCGTGACGATGGTCCATGCTTTTTTGGCATCCCACGGTTTGTCATTGAGGCTCAATGACAATAGCATTTCGCTATGCACCTGAAGATGTATATGAACATTTATCACGAGCGTGTATGCATCTATATAGAAATATAAATATTGGTATTTATTTACTTAATAATCAAGATGGCATATGCGACAAAGATGGCCTCTTTGCATAATGTCCTATAGATGTGTTCAATATTGTGTAATGTTAGTTATTCACTAGTACCTAGACCTGTAGCCTTTTGGGTCAGAGAACAAGGCAAATGTGCTCAGGTCAAGGTCATCATCATCACACAGTGACCTCTAATCGAAAATAAAAAACATGCTTGTTATTTCACTGGTCCTACCACTGCTAATAATGTAGGTATATTGGTGTGGTGACCCTTTCTTCCTTCTGCTAGGTATTTGTGGCCCTATGCAGGCTTACGCCACTATGCTGTCTTCCCGGAGCAGCAGGGGCCAGCCAAAGATGAGTCCAGTTTGGGAGTGCGCTCTAAGCAGGCCCAGCAGTTTGACTGGGCCTTGACCAAACTGGACAGTTCGGTGAGACGGACGGGGCGTGTCACCAAGACCCTGCTGATGCGCATCTTCCATGACATCTGCAGGACAGGTATAAAATGATCCTGTCTGATCCGATACATACCTTTCTGGTAGCTAAGACAAAGACAAGTTGTTCGTCTCCTGGGTCAGTAATCCTTAGTTATACATCTGTGACGTACTTCCTTCTAAAGCTAACCAATGGCATGTACTGGTGTGTTTTCCGTCTCAAGGCTATCCCAGTGGGAATCAAGCCCTACTCCTACTGCGGAGCTGCGGCTCTCTGCTGCCCGAGGTGCCCATGGCGGAACGTAACGAGCTGGCACGCCACATCTGGGGCAAGCTAAAGGAGCTAGGTATGAGGTTACAGGGACAAGCTGACAGAGCTAGGTATGAGGCTGCATTGACAAGCTAAAGGAGCTAGGTATGAGGCTGCATTGACAAGCTAAAGGAGCTAGGTATGAGGCTGCAAGTTGTAGTTGTACAGTGTACTAGGGAGCTACTTAGGGTCATTGTTTAATGGACTTGATTAGCAGGAGATGGCTTAACTGTTTGGCAGGCGTGTTTGTGGTCGTGTTAGTAAAAGTTGTTTTCTGCTGTCCAGGTGCCTCTTATGACGCCAGTCATTACAATGCGCTGGTCAAGGTCTATCTGCAGAATGAGTTTAAGTTTTCCCCAACTGAGTTCCTCGCCAAGATGGAGGCCGCTGGCGTGCAGCCCAACAGAGTGAGTGGACTTCATCTTGTCCGATGACACAGCCCTTTTACGAAAAATAATTATCAGCTTCCATTGTTTACTTTTTCATTGTTATTTAGCTCTCCAATCACAACATGGTTACAGTCTTCAATATAGATTAAAGCTTGACATAACGTCTCCATTTTAGGTCACCTACCAGAGACTGATTGCAGCCTACTGCAATGCAGGGGACATTGAGGGTGCCAGGTGAGATAGACCTTTACCAGTTTGTGTGCTCAGCAACTTATTAGTGCAATGTGACGTTGATCGACTGTCTTGTGTCTTTCTCACGCTGTTTTTTTTTTTTAGTACAATCCTCGGCTTTATGAAGAGCAAGGACCTTCCAATCACAGAGGCTGTTTTCAATTCCTTAGTGACAGGTCACGCACGTGCAGAGTAAGTTGTCTAAGTCCTCAGTAAGCGTAAAGTTTATGAATCACCTCACTGCCCGAATTTGGTGTTGACTTGTCTCACGCGTCCCTACAGCGACATGGAGAGCGCCGAGAGCATCCTGTCGGTCATGAAGGGGGCGGGCATCGAACCGGGACCGGACACCTATGTGGCTCTACTCAACGCCTATGCAGAGAGAGGCGACATGGAGAAGATCAGACAGGTGAGTGGACCAGTGTGTTCATACAGGTGTATGGATTAGATCAGTTGGGTGGACTATGACGTGGTGAACATGTTGAGCTACGTTGAGCTACTTGTGTCCCATCACAGACTCTGGAGACGGTGGAGAGCACTGACACCAGTCTAATGGACAGGGACTTGATGCAGGTGGTATTCAGCCTGGCCAAGGCAGGCTATCATCAGCACGTACCGAGCATAGTGGACCGCATGAGACACGAGAGAGGATATGTGCCAGGTAGGTTCACTGTGTTGCTGCGTGTGGACGGGGCAGGCCTAAGTACTCCTGACCAAATTGACTTTATATGTTTTGGATCTGGCCTTTCTCTGACTTTTAAATAAAAGTATTTCTGACTCTGGAGATCCAAAGCTTCTGCATGTGTGCGGTTCACGTTCTGTCTCTGCGCTTGTGTTCCGCATCTACCTCACAACATTTTGTCATTTTAACTAATTATGGAAATGGGTATTTCTCTTTTTTTTTTTTGGTATTTTGTGATTTGCCACTCATCTTAAATTCGGAGAGGGTACAGGCAAGCATGCGATATGCATCCGCAAAAACCTTCACATTCTTAGCGCAATGCTTCCAGTTAGGTGTTGTTGAGATGAAGACGGAGGGTTGAGTCAGTCTCTTTTCCCACTTAAATGTAGATGCTATGAACCTTTGCCTGAGCCTCATCACCCAGGGCCAGGAGGACACCGCCTTCAGCGTGCTCAAAACCTTCCCCACCCTCCAACAGGAGAATGAGAGCGGAGACTCCAACAACCTGGGAAACTTCTTCCTGCGCCACTGTGTCAACATGAACAAGGTGAAGCGTTATAGACACGGGTTACCCAAGCTGGCCTCCTCAGTAGCCATTTACACAATTAAATTCCCGATCATATGCTACCACAGCTGAATCTACATATTAACTGCTCAATAAATGTCAATTTGTCTGTTTTTGTTTTTTAGCCAGTGGAGAAGTTGGCCCACTACTGCCGGGAGCTGCAAGACTCCAACTGCCATGCGGCGCCTCTGCAGTTCACACTCTACTGCTGCCTGGAGGCCAAGAATACTGGTACCATACATCCTTCTGAGAAATACACAGGGACATAAGGGAGGAGTATGAGGTTATTCATAATTCACATTTTCACTATCTGATATTCCCTCCCTGTTTCCAGCTACTGCGTTGGAGTTGATGAAAATTATGAAGGAACAGGGACAACCGATCAGACCCCACTACTTTTGGCCTCTCCTCACACAACACGTCAAGGACCGCAACACAGCGGGTATGTTCATCAACATGACTAGAAACACACCGATTCAAATGGAACCTGTGCTGTTTCTAGTGCCTTAAGACTGTTAAACACTGTAAAAAATGGATTACGGCTAGCCGGGTTGTACGTGGTCCACTTTTTGAATTTATGCTTTTGTGCACATGTGCTAAACACAAACACGCTAATTAACATAAAATTTGTCAATGTATGCATACTCCTGTCACACACTTTTAAACTCATGAAAAAGTGCTGCTGCTGTTTATAATCTATACTTTTGCCTAGTCTACTTACCTCCACCTGCCTTGTCCACTTCTTTCTCATATTTACTGTGTTGTTAGAAAACAACCCTCGCATTTCACTTTAAGTCTACACCGATTGATTACGAAGGACATGACAAGTAACATTGGATTTTACTTTACGGACAAACAACCGCAGCAGTAAAAGTCTTAATGTAATCCAGAACATTGCTAAAGAAGGAAATTAACAGTGAAAATGACAAGCTAATTTGGTCCTTTTTTGCTTACTTTGTAAAAGCATGACGCTTGCAATGTCAGTTATTTAAATTGCACTGGGGTCCATTGTGAAAATGTGTACACTTTGTACTGTAGGTCATTCTATTTAAATGTTATGTTAAATGAAATTATAGTTAATTTCATAAGAGCTTTAAAGCCTGATAGAGTTTCTGGATGATGATGTTGTGGAATAGCATTGCTATTCTTTAAAAAGACCTCTTCTGATCAGCTTGACTAACATGGGAAAACTGCTGTGTGCCCTTTCTAACACCTGAAATTGCAGGAAAGTTAAGACCACATTCCCTGTTAACGATAACGAGGAATATGGTCAAATTTGAACATTTTGAATGATTTTCGTCACATTTTCTTAGTACTTTTATACATGCCTACTATTTCACTTGGTTGAATGGACCTTAACTTGGAATCGCCAAGATATGAACCACTATCACCCTCTGGATTATAACCAATGGGGGCTTCCACGGTAGGTCAGTTTGGGTCATCTGTGTCACACGTCACTCTTAATGGGGCCGTCACAGAGAGTGACAGGGATCAGCCTGAATGGGGGAGCTGTCCGTCACAGCTGACTGACAGCTCGGTCGTGGAAGGGCGACGCCTCCATGCTGCTCTCTGGTGGGCGCTGGCTCTGATCCCTTACCTGCCGCGGGGCATTATGGGACCTGTCTGATGTCACTGTCTGTGAGGTCACTCACACAACGGACACCCACGGGCCTTCTTACTGGACAGGTGCAGCGGTAACTATGGAACCCGGTTTCGTAAGCGCGTCTTTCATGTACTAGAGATGCCTTTTAAGAAAAGTGCACGCCTTCGCGTAGATGCTGGGATGCTTGAAATGGATGTTCTAAATAGTGTGTGTTTTAGATGGAATTGGAGATCCCAAAGTTGATTTTAGAAGTTGAAGCCAAAAGAGGGTGCGCGTGTGTGCGCGCGCCAGCCTAATGTGTGCCCTTAGGGCCTGGGCTGCTCTGGGTCTCCGGTGGATACCTTGGCTCTGTATGGTACTCTCTGCATAGATGGGCGGGGACTCTCGGAGCCCACAGAATACTCTGACCCGGCCAGGTTATAACTTCCTCAGACCGATCCGCTGTACTAGGAGCTTTTAGAATAGCCGACTCTGTGAAATATTTATGGACCAGTGTGTCCCACCCTGGAAGTTATTCACGGGTTTGGGGGCATGCAAATGGCAAGACGTCCAATCCGTGCGTTAAAGGGAGAACTGGCCAGACAGAACGACGCTGACACAACCCCTCCCCTCTTGAGACTTGGGAATAGGTCGTGCTAAAGGTTGTGGAAAGTTACAGGGCAAATACTTTGTGTTTTATAGAAATGTACAATTACAAGTATGTATGTATGGCCCAGTCTCATCGCAAACTCTCCCCCACCCAACAAATGTAAACCAGGAAGTCACGTGGCTCACTCGCCTGATAACCTTCAGTTAGCTTTGGAGGCACTGAGTCGCCGGAGCAATATGAGTCCAGGACATTGCTAATGTCGACACTTTCCCAGACGTGGCCGGATGTCATCCTTGCTGCTTTCCAGCCGATCGTCATCCAGTGGCAGTGGGGGCTCAGACCTAGGCAGAGGTGGTCAGCTTTGGTGCTATGAAAATGCAGTGCCACCGGGGAGACCCATAACCACGTTCTGGGTGGAACTGTTCTGAGAAAAACTCAGAGTGATTGAGTCCATGATCATACGAGGGGCAGGCTGATGTGACGTTTACCCTGCCCCTCGGGGAGGGAGGGTGCCCCGTTTTGGGGGCGGGGTGTTTGCAGGACAATAGCCTGAGGGTTTAAATTCCCCACACCCTGCCCACCCCTGTTGCCTGGGGCCCAGCAGACTCACAGGTCATTCTGCTACAATGGCTGTGAAGGCCTGGCCCATCCCTGAGGAAACAGCAGGGGGTCATGGGAGACCGAGGGTGACGTTAGGGTCACACTAACGTTTACAGGAATATCACCCAAACAGCGATTGGAGACTTTTCATATACTGACCAAACATGTCGGTCTTCATTATCGAAAACCGCGTAATTCCTGTTTTCAGGTAGATGAACGGCTGAAATTGTCCATGGAAAGTAAAAATAATGTCACGGTACGCACTGTATTTTGAGAAGGCTTTGTTGGTCTTAGTGTTCTAAATGACAATGGTGGAGGTTGTAGGTTTAGAGCGGCACACCACCGACCCCGGCATGAACGCACACGTCGGACATCCATTTAGTTTCGGACCGCTTAGCGGAAGCAAGGAAACCTCTCTTTCCACCCGGCCTCCCTACGTGGTTAACCTTAACCCTCGTGAATGATGCAGATTCGATGGCTGCAGGAGGGTTGTGTGTCCGTCCGTGCGCTTGTGTCCGTACGTCCACGAGCGCGCGAGAGTGTAAAAGCGTTCGGGGGGCAGCGTGGTGGAGGTGATGTGATGGATGTGGAGTGACTTGATTTCATGTAAATGTGAGCGCTCTGAGGGAATTCACTTTGAATTACGCGCACCAGTGTGCTCCGGCATGAAATATTAAGCGCCATGTCACTTTTTGTCCACAGGTGTCACTGGCGGCCAGGAGCTGGGCAGAGAAACTTTGCATTTTGATGAGGTGTGGATTTAGGCAGGCGAGTTTGGAGAAGCATATGCTCGGCTTTTGTTCCCACCAGCCGCGAGCCACGGCCGGCTTGTCATTCCCGAACGGGGGAGCGCTCGCTTATTGCTTGTGACAACGGTGCTAAGAGAGGGAGAGGGAGAAAGTGGTGCGCCGCTTCAGTTCACCTTGGCTTTATGAGGAGGGTTTTTATAGTTTGGGAAGCGCTGCACAACACAGACACACAGACACACACACACACACACACACCCCCGTTCGTGTTTGTCTGGTAATTATTGAAACAAGGTGTGATTCCATCTGTACTCCTAGAGAGACAAGGGGGAACACTTGACAGGTATGACATTTCAATCATCGATGAACATGGAAACTGGGCTCTCATCTTTTTTTGGGGGTTCTCGCTTTCATTTTCTCTGACTGCGTGTCTTGTCTGCTTCAGTGGATGTGTAGGTGTTGTCTAGCTTGGTTCGCATTGCAGTACGTATATGGTTATAATTCCTTCAGTACTAAAGTAACAGTCAATTCAGTTAGTGTCAACTTCCTCTGGCCTCAGCTGGGCAGTAATGCTGTGCTAGGTATTCCCAATATGGCCCCAATTGTGACATGAAGTGCACTCGGAAAAAGCTCTAAAGAAATGTTAGCCAACGTCTTACCACTAAAATAGCGAAAGGATATGGATTGTACTCAATGGAGTGAGGATGAACTGTGTGTGTGTATAAAGCCTGTTCACTGAGTAATCACTGAACCAGCGCGTGTCCTGGCATTTTAAAAGCTACACTCGTGTGGCGCGAATCGGTGACAAACGCTGATTCTCGAATTTCACTCGAGAACCAGACCAGACCAGATACACATTAGCCAGCTCCATTCACATCTCCTATCAATCCGGCTCACCCCGAAAATGGCGCGTCAATTATTCAACGGCGAAACAGGTGCTGCTCTTCCTTTTCTTTCATAAAAAAATAAAGGCCGATAAGACGAAAGAGGGGAGGATGAGAAGAGTGGACACTCCGGCTCCATTGAGAAGGAAGCCTCAGATCGTCCGTGGGATTTTTCTTGAAAGCGGGGGAGCGGGAGCTGTGGGAAGGGTGAATGGGGGGTGAGTGGTGGAGAGCTTGAGTGGGCCAGGTGCACTACCTGTTTAGTATGTCCCGTCTCTCCTCCGCTCCCAGCTGGGCCTCCTAAGGCAGGTTTTAATGGCAGATAAAAGCCGGCCCTTATCTTTTATTCAGATGTCGGGGCGGAGGAGAGTATTACCAGGTGAACACCGGCCCCCCCTAGAGGCCGGCGATACAGAGAGCCGTGCGGGTCTGAGTGGAGAGTAAACATAGCCGACACACACATGCACAGGCTTAAGGTGTGTTGGCGCGCACACTCGCAAACACCCCCGAATCCACCGGACCTACCCCTGTACTGAAGTCTGCATGGAACCC
>JACXGI010013290.1:0-11396 GCA_016801175.1 Esox masquinongy | reverse complement strand
ATAATCTGTCAGATTGTGAGGACATCTCCTGTGCACAGCCCTCTTCAGATCACCCCACAGATGTTCAATTGGATTCAGGTCTGGGCTCTGGCTGGGCCATTCCAAAACGTTAATCTTCTTTTAGTGCAGCCATGCTTTTGTGGATTTGGATGTGTGATTTGGGTCGTTGTTGTGCTGAAAGGTGAACTTCCTTACCATCTTCAGCTTTCTAACGGATGCCTGAAGGTTTTGTGCCAAAATTGCCTGGTATTTGGAGCTGTTCATAATTTTCTCCACCCTGACTAAGGCGTCGGTTCCAGCTGAAGAAAAACGGCCCCAAAGCATGATGCTGCCACCACCATGCTTCACTGTGGGTATGGTGTTCTTTGGGTGATGTGCAGTGTTGTTTTTGCGCCAAACATACCTTTTAGCATTATGACCATAAAGTTCAACCTTGGTTTCATCAGACCATAACACATTTTCCCACGTGCTTTTGGGAGACTTTGATGTTTGTTTTTGCAAACTTCAGCTGGGCTTGGATGTTTTTCTTTAAAAGAAAAGGCTTCCGTCTTGCCACGCTACCCCATAGCCCATTCATTTTAAGAATACAGGAGATTGTTGTCACATGTAGCACACAGCCAGTACTTGCCAGAAATCACTGCAGTTCCTTTAATGTTGCTGTAGGCCTCTTGGAAGCCTCCCTGACCAGTTTTCTTCTCGTCTTTTCATCAATTTTGGAGGGACGTCTAGTTCTTGGTAATGTCTCTATTGTGCCATATTTTCTCCACTTGATGATGACTGTCTTCACTGTGTTCCATGGTATATCTAATGCTTTGGAAATTCTTTTGTACCCTTCTCCTGACTGACATCTTTCAACAAAGAGATCCCTCTGATGCTTTGGAAGCTCTCTGCGGACCATGGCTTTTGCTCTGAGATGCAACTAAGAAAATGTCAGGAAAATCCTGCTAGAACAGCTGGACTTTATTTGTGATTAATCAGAGTCACTTTAAATGATGGCAGGTGTGTAATGACTTCTATTTAACATGAGTTTGAATGTGATTTGTTAATTCTGAACACAGCCACATCCCCAGTTATTAGAGGGTGTGCACACTTATGCAACCAGGTTATTGAAAGGTTTTTATTTTTCATTTTTCCCCCTTTGAAGATTTCAGTTTGTTTTTCAATTGAATTGTTCACATTATAGGTCACATTAACAGTGAAAAAAGTTCTGACATGATTTATCTTTGTCTCATTCTTTTACATCACAAAAACCTGGCCTTTTAACAGGGGTGTGTAGACTTTTTATATCCAGTGTATGTGCAAGGGGGAATGAATACTTGTGCGATGAGGCAAATGCAAGTACAAATGACAATTCTGACTGTGCAATCGAGCAAGTTGGAGGTGTATGGTAGTCTGTGCAACTGAAATGCAGGGATAGCAGCAATGAGGTTCCGAGGTAGACATGTACAAGTAACAGCTGAAAAATGCAATGTATAATGGCAATTCTAAATGCGCAGTGCAGGCAAATTGAAGGTGCAAGGTGGCATGTGCAGCTGAAATGCATGGATAGCAGCAATGAGGCTCCTGAGGTAGACAAGTAGTACAAGGTAGTAGTGCAACAAGGTCCCTGAAAGGCAGTACTAAGCGGTGGGTGGACGGGTATGGTTAGTGATGGGATGGGTCACAGAGTTCAGCGGGGTTACAATAGATACAGCAGGGTTCCTGTAGATAATAAGAGGTAGTGTAATCATCCACATGAAGAATGAGTGAGGACTCCCTGAGGGTATAATTCAGCAATTATGAATAAATGGCACAGAACATGCATGCGTGCCTTCACAGTCAATCTCAAGGGTAAAATGCTACCTGATTGCATTGTTGGTTTTGGAATGCTTCAACTGGGCACTGTACTGTGTCATAAATTACAGTTTTACAGTAGCTACCATGTACACGCACATTTTACACCATATTAATTTAGATACTTCTATCCAAAGAGGCCTAAATTTAGTGCATTCATCTGAAGACCCATAGGTGGGATAACCAAACAACCCAGTAGTAGTTAAGAATACCTCACTGAAGAGGGAGCAGTCTAGGTGGAGTGACCACTCTTAAAGCCTGGCTGGTTAAGATAGAAGAGATCAGAGGTAACAGCAGAGTAGGTCAGAAACAGCACACTCAGTAGTTTTGGGAAGGAGAGAACCTGTCTGACGTTTTGATGTGAGAGAATCTCACATGGTGGATGAGCATGAGAGGACTGACTCAGGATATCCTTATTAGGTCTTTGATATTATCTAATTGTTAGGTGTTTCCGTTATTTTGTACACTCCCTGTATATGGTACATAGGAGGTTCAAATGAATGGATATACTAAATTATGAATAATCATTTATTGAATAGTTAATGAACATGGAATTAAACACATTCAGTTCCTTCAGTATCTGTGAAATATGAAGAACAGCGTAACATTTAATTTTGCTGATGCGCTATTATAAGAATATTTTGCTAATGCAGTAATTTTATAGGACAGCTACATCCAAAATTCTGAATGTTAGGGCAATGTTTGTAGTGCCAGTTCTCTGCTCCATGGGAAAAACATTTAAATTGCAGAATATTAGGTATAAATTACAAACATTTCAGTCAGCTCCATGAAGAACTGTGTAGAATTTTTACAAATTGTCTTAAAGGAGCCTCTTTAATTCTATGAGGTGACGGGCTGACCATGCCTATCACCATTGCCCTGGTCGTACCCACTGCCACGCCCCTGACCACACCCTGAAGATCATCCCCTGCTGATCCTGATCCTCACTGATCATAATCCTCCCACCACTGATCATGATCATCCCACTACCTCTCATGATCCTCCATTCCCCACTCATGATCCACCCACTTCTCTTGACAATCAGGACACACCTCTTTTCAGACACACTGCAGCTATGCAGCTCTCCCTAATCAAGTTTTCCCACCATTTGCATCATTCTTAAATTCAATATCTTTCTCACTTCAAAGCCCTGCTACAAACCTCAATAAGCATTCACATTCGAAGTCAAACTCCAAGATTTTGTGGCTTGTGGCGAATCGGTCTCACATCCAAGCCAAGCTCCACAGTGACCCCGTGTCCACAGTCAAGCTTCGCCTTTCCCTCTGCACACCCTGTAATTCAAAATTGTTCTGGATGAGAGCATCTTCTAAATAACTAAAATTGAAAAATTTAATGAAAACTGATTGACTACTGACTTCTGTTGGACATGGCAGCTAGACGTGTCTCGTATGATTGTAAATCAGTGTTTCACAATCGTTGTCCTAAGACCCTGATGGAGTACCCAGTTGTGTGTTTGCCTTAGCGCTTGGCTAATCACCGTATAACTAAGCCTTTCATTTAAATAAGGTTGTGTGAAGTCAACAGAAAAAACTGTGTACCTCAAGGGGTGCCAGGATCAGGACTGGAAAACACAAGTCTGAATGAATAAACACACTGAGTGCTACTGTGGTTTTTGCTTTAGTCCCATGGGACAATCTTCAGATGAAAGCCATATATTTCCCTTTGCCAATGCATTATCCTTCACTCAGAATAAAAACTTTCTGTCAAAACCTGACTGCCACTGCTGCTCACCCTCTGATTGTATCATTTCTGGAAGGAGATAGCCTAGTGGTTAGATCATTGTACCAAAACCAGAAGATTGCTGCTTTGAATCCCTATAGAAGTTGAAAGGTCTGCTGAATGGCAAAAATGTAAAGAAATAAAATTATAGATCCTCAGAATTTACTAAAGCCTCATGCAAGTATAGTGCAGAGTAACTGGATCACTCAACATGGCGCGCTGCTAAACCATGCATGTTATTATCTTCTCATTCCTGGCCTGTCATACGTAGTGCTGCCGCTAGTCTTATCTGGCCATATCTCACTTGCTTATTGACTGATTCTAATTCCACGGCCTGATTAATGACCAAACGTTGTCAGAGTCAATCAATATTATCACTCCGCCTTCAGAGTTAGAGCCACTGGTTGATAAAACCTTGTCTCTTGTACTTGCTTCCTGATTACATAATCCTCCTGTCTCACGGGTTTGTAATGGATTGTAATATGTCAGAGTAAAAATGAGGTATGGGTATTGAAATAATCAATATTCACTTCATGCATATTTTAGCCATGCACTGCCACAGCCAGGGAAGCAGTGGAGTAGATCTTTGTTATGTCTTTCAGTTCTGTGTTTGGATTGATGAATGACTTGTGACATAGGGGTCTATTGAGTTAGCAGACAAACTGAGCACTGAGAATTACATATGAGGTACCTATGGTTCATCCTCAGTCACCAGCAAAGACATTTGCAGTCGAGTAATGCAAAAGGAAAGCCGGCACACTTGTGAATTCAGACAGCTGCTAGAGCTACGGTCATAATGGCCAAAGAACCTCTGATGCAGAGTGTGAAAAGGCTAAGTCACACTCGGTTCATTCTGAAAACAGCATTTGCCCTGTGTTATTGCATATGCTGTATAGCCAAACACACACACTCTTATTCACTCAGTCATACACTGTAACTATCTTCTCACACACTGTATTATTCACATCGTAGCCCTCCAGTAGCCTTTGGTCATGCAGAGGCATGTTCTCTCACAGCCAACCTGTTTCAGCACACTGTTGCTAAGTTCAAAAAGAAGCCCTGAACCCCAGCCGAGGCATTTTGCCTCTGATGCCTCTGAGTCATAGAATCACTAATAGTGTTACTTGCAACGTGGTCTATGTATGAACGGTCAAAAATACACTTCTGAAAAATGTAACAGCTGCATAATGGAGTAAGCAACCGAACCATGTTTGAATTAGAACAAAGACCTCCACTACTGACTGCATTATAGCTCATAAATCATCCATAATTAGACAGAAAGTCAATTCTAACATTTGTTGTGTGATTATGTTTTTAATTGGATGTTGAATATTTCATTTTTAAACCAACTTGGTTTTGATTAGTAGTACATGGTACTGTACATGGTTGTTGAGGACCCTTTTTGGCATGACAGCAGCACTTTTACAACCAGTGACCAAAAATTATGGAATGCATCTTTAACAATTAGAATATCCATTTCTGAAATACAGCCTAAGGGTGGACATTAGAGATATCCACCGATCAGCCATAACATTATGACCACTGACAGGTGAAGTGAATAACACTGGTAATCTCATTATCATGGCACCTGTCAGTGGGTGGGATGTATTAGGCAGCAGGTGAACATTCTGTCCTCAAAGTTGATGTGTTAGTAGAAGGAAAAATGGGCATGCGTAAGGATCTGAGCAACTTTGACAAGGGCCGAACTGTGATGGCTAGATGACTGGGTCAGAGCATTTCCAAAACTGCAGCCCTTGTGGGGTGTTCCCAGTCTGCAGTGGTCAGTACCTATCAAAAGTGGTCCAAGGAAGGAAAAGCGGTGAATCGGCGACAAGGTCACGGGCGGCCAAAGCTCATTGATGCACGTGGGGAGCGAAGGCTGGCCCGTGTGGTCTGATCCATCAGACGAGCTACCGTAGCTCAAATTGAAAAGGTTAATGCTGATACTGATAGAAAGGTGTCAGAACACACAGTCCATTGCAGTTTGTTGCGTATGGGGCTGCGTAGCCGCAAACTAGTCAGGGAGCCCATGCTGACCCCTGTCCACTGCCGAAAGCACCTACAATGGGCACATGAGCATCAGAACTGGACTATGGAGTAATGGAAGAAGGTGGCCTGGTCTGATGAATCACGTTCCCTTTTACATCAAGTGGATGGCCGGGTGTGTGTCGCTTACCCGGAGAACACATGGCACCAGGATGCACTATGGGATGGAGGCAAGCTGACGGAGGCAGTGTGATGCTTTGGGTAATGTTCTGCTGGAGTCCTGCCATTCATGTGGATGTTACTTTGACAGTTACCACCTACCTGAGCATTGTTGCAGACCATGTGCACCCTTTCATGGCAACGGTATTCCCTGAAGCAAAATTTGTTCAGAAATGGTTTGAGGAACACAACAACAAGTTCAAGGTGTTGACTTGGCCTGCAAATTCCCCAGATCTCAATCCAATCGAGCTTCTGTGGGATGTCCTGGACAAACAGGTCCGATCCATGGAGGCCCCACCTCACAATTTACAGGACTTAAAGGATCTGCTGCTAATGGCTTTGTGCCAGATACTGTACCACAGCACACCTTCAGAGGTCTAGTGGAGTCCATGCCTTGACGGGTCAGGGCTGTTTTGGCGGCAAAAGGGGGACCTACACAATATTAGGCAGGTGGTCATAATGTTATGGCTGATCTGTGAATTTTCAGGTTTGGCTTGACCTAGTAAAAGCTTTGAGTCTCCCATTAGGAATTAAAATGTCTTCACCTTTCCATGTGCCCAAGGGTATAGATGATCTTATCGGTCTTTGTGGACTGTGTGTGTGTGTGTGCGCGCGTTTGTGTGCATATGTGTGTGTGTGTGTATGCCTGTGTCACACAACTGAAATGCCATGCCACTCACAGTGGTTGTCCCCCCTGGTCATTCTCCTACCTGCTTGACAACACTGAATCACAGCTCAAAGTGTTTCTGTAATGGCATTTACTATATATCCCACAGGTACTTACACACACAAACACAAAAAATGCCTCACTACCTTAAGGTTTCAAAATCCCTGGTCTTCCTCCCCAGATCCCCTCACCTCCCCCACTACAACTCCCCCTGACCCCCTTGACTCCCCAACTTCAAGGCCTTAACTAACCGTAACTAAACGCAACCTTGCCATGACCTCAACCTCACCTCAACCCTCAGCCTGACCGCAATCACCCCACTCCTCTTTTTAGTTCCCAAATGTTGCCCCACGTCCTCCCCTGTTCTCCCAGCCTTCCATTCTCTCAGCTTCAGAGCTCATGTTAGTGTGTGACTGGGTGCTCCTTCCTTTTCCAAATGTAGGGGCAAAAGCTTTGATTAGTGTTAATCTGATCAGGTCGCACCCTCCACTAACCATCATTTCCCTTTAAAGCTTTTCTAACAATCATCTTAATTTGCATATAAAGCGCTTCCGTTCTATAATGAATTCTGAAAACACACATACACATGCCACACTTACACACACACACACACATATGCGCACATGCATGCAATAACGTTCTATTCCATCGCGCAACCATAGAAAGAAAAATTAAAATAAGCAAATGAACTGGAATCAGCCCTGAATGCTACTGATTGACACAGATAGAGAAAGGGAGAGGCAGGGAAGAGGCGAAAAAGAGGAAGAGCAAAGCCCATCCCTCAACACGCAGTTGAGAATAGGTTTCAGAGAGAGGTCAGAGCGAGGCTAGCAGAGAGCCAGGAAGAGGCAGCTTGATAGTGGTTAGGGAATATACGTAGAGAGGTTACAGAGTAAGAGAATGCCTTCTGTTAATCTATGAGAGAGAAAAGGGGAGAGGGATAGAAAAGAAAATGAATACAGTGGGTGAGAGAGAGACAGACAGAATGTCCCCCACTGATCACCGTACCTGACGCTGCCTACTCCAACTAATGACACGCAGATATTTTTAAAACCACTAACAAACTTACAGCCCAAGAACACTTCAAAAACATTCAGAAGAGAATACAACAGAGTCATACATTTTCCCCCTTTTGTTTTGTGCTGTTGCTATGAGCTCCAGATACCCATGTGGTTCTCCCATCTGCTTGTCTAACTGAAGGTTAACTTGGCGGTCTAACTTGGACCGCCCCACATGTGGGCATGAATGCCTGAGTGCCGTCGTCTCCTACAAGCTGGGCTCAGCCCCACAATAGTAATGAGAAATGACCGTGACAGTGATTAACACCATCTCATTCACGTCAAGGCCCTGTCAACACACATTCAGACAAGAAATAGTTACCTGTACTCAAATGTAATGTTGGTTTTGTAGGGGGATGGAATATTTGCATGTTAAATGGGCTGAAATCCATTATGTCTGTTGTGTGTATCTATGTATGCGTGCGTGTTTGCATACATCCCCCGTTTTACCAACAGACAGGGGAAATGGTTGCTTGTGCAGGTAATTGGGCTCAGCTGCTCATCCGTAAAGAGTAGAATGCCTGATATCTCGCCTTTCTGTCTCTCTAAATGTTCTGGACTCAGCCCTGCTTTAGTGTGCTCTCACCAGTCAGCTATGGGAGAGTATCTCTCTCCTGTTCTTCCATGCTCCTTCTCTCTGTCTGTTCTCCAGTCCTCTGCTCCAGTCCTAATTTAAAAGAATACCATGGTACAGATAGATGGAAGAGTGAAAAAATAAGTGGACAAAAACCCAGCAAGCTCTGAAAGGTGTGAAATACGGAGAGCAGAATACATAATTGGATGACTACACAACACCTGCAGCTGAAATGAAAAATAGAAATACATACAAAAAGAATGAAAAAGAGAGAGCCACACCCATAACTGATCGCATACAAGCAAGGAATAATAAAACGATGTTTTGTGAAACAATCAGGGGGCAAGTAAGAAAATGTATGCAGTTGTGTTGCAGAGTATCTGCTAAATGACTTAAAGGTTCTCATCTAACAATTACGTTTGTGTTAGGCAACAAGGGAAGAGGACAACTATACTGTCTCCTGAAGGGAAGAACTTTGTTCAACGAAGAATAATGCTTGTATGTGCCATCATTTTCTGTGGTCCCTCACTCACAACACAAACTTTCCCCAGGCCCTCTGCCCAGAGGGTTATTGTAACGTGATTTTGAGAGCACTGTGTGCTGTTTGAGAACTGTTACAGGATACAGAATTGTGAAGTATTTTAACTCAGAAAAATGGTACACATGAATTTGTCAGAGACCACACACACACACACACACACACACACACACACACACACTTAAAGTCACTACGATACTTTTAAGTTTTTACTTTTAAAGTTATACTGAAATAAAATGGGATTTGGTGAATAAAAGCAGATTGCAATATTACCTGTAATTTCAATATTATGGAAGGAATTTGTGATTAAGAAAGTAATGTTGTTTGGTCACTGAGTCTCTGATGGATATCAGTGTTTAATGGCGAACTAGCTGATTATTTCACAGTAGAGTTGGGGCCTCTAATGGACATGGACAAATGATACACCATTAAACTTACACTTGTTTGATGCCTGTTTCTATGAGACAAACCCACTGATATGCATTAAAAGAGGTTATTTCAGGCAAAATGTATGTTTTGGAATTTCTCTGTAATAAATTATAACAATTCTATTTTTCAGCTCACTAAAGGTCCTGCTCTGGCTAGAGCTGATGGCAATGTCCTGTGTAGCTTGTTGTTAGTTGGTAGAGCAAGATGCTAACAATGCCAGGTTTGTGGGTCTGAATCTCAAAGGGAACCAACATGAAAATCAAGGCACTACTGTAAATCACTCTGTATAAATGACTCTCTGACCCAGTGAACAGTTAAAAATGACTCCCTCCAAACATTGTAGTTTTGAATTGGCTGTGTCCATTGGAAGTGCATCATCGTACTAAAAGGACTAACTGTGTTTGTTTAAACAGCCCAGAAGCTAAAGAAGTAACCACTGTCCTAGTACCTAAAGAGGTCATCACTGTCCTAGTATCTAAAGAGGTAACCACTGGGCTAGTACACAAAGAGGTAACCACTGTCCTAGTACCTAAAGAGGTAATCACTGGCCTAGTACCCAATGAGGTAATCACTGTCCTGGTACCTGAAGAGGTAATCCCTAGCCTAGTACCTAAAGAGGTAATCACTGGCCTAGTACCCAATGAGGTAATCACTGGCCTAGTACCCAATGAGGTAATCACTGGCCTAGTACCCAATGAGGTAATCACTGGCCTAGTACCTAATGAGGTAATCACTGGCCTAGTACCTAATGAAGTAATCACTGTCCTAGTACCTAAAGAGGTAATTACTGGCCTAGTACCTAAAGACAATTTTACTTATAATGTAAAATACACATAAAAATAGACCAAATGTGGGCTAAAATGAATGGGGGCCAATTACCACATTTTAAATCTTTCCCCACAGGGCCGAACTCGCAAGTAGCATTACCATGGCATTCCCTTGTTTTCGTTGCAGTCGATTGATTTTATTACTACATTTATAGATTTTCAATTATGACAAAACAGAGTAGGGCAGTGAATACAGACCTGGTAAGGAGGTGTTCTGTCTCACTCAGGCTTCTCACTCTCTGTCCAGCAGACACTAACCAGGGTGTGCATAATCCTCAAACACACCGTCATTCGTACCCACTCCCTCTGTCTTTCTCTCAACCACACCCTCTTATCACAAGCTCTCAGTCAATTGTCCCCCTGTAAGGACAGGACAGAGGGAGAGAAAGGGTGAGTGGGATGAAGAGAGGAGATGTAGGGTAAGGTCAGAGGGACAAGAGGGTCTGAGGGAAACAGAGAGAATATGAGACAGGGTGGTTGAGCGTAGACTGAGACAGGACTTGAGAAAGAAATAGAAGTGCAGAAACCTTTTTTTAACTTTTGTTTGTCAGTTTCTATCACATTCAAACAGCCTAAAAACAGCAATCATCAAGGCAACTGACAAATTCCACATGGCAGACCCAGCCTCCAGCAATCAGGACAGCCAGGCCGTGGACAACATAGTAGCCCCGTCAATACACAAGACCTGGACCGAAACAACACAAGACCAACCAAGGGAACAGATAGTACAATATTACATCAACACCTTGTTGATGCAATAGTTTGCCAGTTTGGTCTCCACAATTGGAGGCAGGTGTAGATCGTTGCCTCCAATTGGGGAGACCAAACTGGATAGAGGTGGCTAGGGGCACCACCTTCTGTCCTGTCCTGACTATGGCTCCAGCCGGCGCAGAGATGGCTAGGGGCATAGCCAGGACGTGACAGTACCCCCCCCCCAAGGCGCGGGCTCCCGACTGCAAGACCGGGAATAACCCAGGGGGGGTGGGCGGGACGACGACACCCGGACAGGCGGAGGCTCAGCACCCGGAGCCGCCGGAACAGGCAGGGGAGACGGAGCCGCCGGAACAGGCCGGGGAGGCGGGGCCGCCGGAACAGGCCGGGGAGGCGGGGCCGCCGGAACAGGCCGGGGAGGCGGGGGTAGAGGTGTGCCTCTAGCCACCTCTACCCAGTTTGGTCTCCCCAATTGGAGGCAGGTATAGATCGTTGCCTCCAATTGGGGAACCTATTTATGTTTTATGTTTGGCCACACCCGGTGTGGTTCATTTTGGTTTTATGTTTGTACTTGATGCCCTACGTCACTGGTTGCTGCTATTGTTTTGTTTCTTTTTCATTAAACTATGGATTACTGCCACCTTTCCATCTCTGCGCCTGAGTCCTACCACCACAACCGTGACAACTGGAGCAGGAAACAATGTCGATACATTGAAGTATGATGGCAGTGCTCTAGCCTGAATATTCCTAAAGAAATAGAAAGGTTACAGCGACTCACTGGGGAAGGGAAAAACCTTTGCACACGTAATATCTC
>JACXGI010013289.1:0-21107 GCA_016801175.1 Esox masquinongy | reverse complement strand
AAAAAAAGTATAAAGTTGTCACATAAATACTGAGAAGTTTGGAATAAATCTCAGACAAACTCAAAGGATTGGAGATATTAGTTTAGCCTCCATTAAGCTTCCCATCCAGCTGATGTTAAACCAAACACATGGCCATAAACTTCTGTCTATCTCTGAGTTATTATACGTATAAATCTGGGATACGGTTACATGGGATGGATCTGCATGCATGTGTGAGTCCTAAATCAGACAGTCATAGCTAACCAACTGGGTGTGTGTGAATTGTCAGCCTTATAATACCATGTTTGATTGATATAATTCCATCTTTGATTGATTTAAATTCATCCAATATCTGTAGGAGGTCCTTCATGAAACATTTTAATTAACCTTTTGTCAAGCAATATAGCTGAGGTATGTTGTGCAATGTGGGATTGATAGAATTTATACTGGTTGCTATGTGGGGTTTATAATGTAGAATATATACTGGTTGCTATGTAGGATTAATGGAATGTACACCGGATGCTATGTGGGTTTAGTGGAATGTATACCAGTTGCTATGTGGGGTTAGTGGAATGTAAACCGGTTGATATGTGGGGTTAATGGAATGTATACTGGTTGCTATGTGGGGTTAATAGAATGTATACCAGTTGCTATGTGGTTTAAAGGAATGTGTACTGGTTGCTATGTGGGATTATTGGAATGTATACTAGTTGCTATGTGGGATTAATGGAATGTATACTTGTTGCTATGTGGGATTAATGGAATGTATACAGGTTGCTATGTGGGGTTAATAGAATGTATACAGGTTGCTATGTGGGATTAATGGAATGTATACAGGTTGCTATGTGGGATTAATGGAATGTATACCAGTTGTTATGTGGGGTTAATAGAATGTATACCAGTTGCTATGTGGGGTTAATAGAATGTATACTGGTTGCTATGTGGTTTAAAGGAATGTGTACTGGTTGCTATGTGGGATGAATGGAATGTATACTAGTTGCTATGTGGGATTAATGGAATGTACACAGGTTGCTATGTGGGATTAATAGAATGTATACCAGTTGCTATGTGGGGTTAATAGAATGTATACCAGTTGCTATGTGGGGTTAATAGAATTCTATTGTTTTCTTTCTGGCATCTGGCTGTTAGACCATGAATAGAATTGGAGCATATACAATAAAGGATTTGGACATCAATGATTGATTCCATTCCTACCATTATTTTCCGGCTATTGTCCGATCATATTATATTACTGAAGAAAATTTAGGACAACATTCCACATTTAACATTTCAGTCATTTATCAGATGCTCTTACGAAGAGTGACTTAGAGTTAATGCATCCGTTTTCAGATACAAAGGTGGGACAACCACACAAATCCAGTAAATGTGGGTACATTTTACTGAATAGAGAAACAATCAGCAAAGTCAGAGCTTGAATACCTTCCACGTCTGTTACTTTATGATGTGTATTTCACTATTTACCAATTTATCCTGTGCTTCAGTAAGACTAGAATGTAATTGTTGTATTTTTTTGTTTATTATCTAACCAAAGGGTCCTTGTCTTTTCTCTGCCAGTTTTGCTCCTAGAATAATGTCTTTAAATTTACACAACCAAAAATTGTATTTTCTCTACCAAGTTTTGGTTCCAAAATATAGTTATATATATTACTTACCTCTTAAAGCCAGAAACGAATTGTCTGTTCTATCCAAAGGACTGTTGCCAAACTAAAGTCATGTATAAAATGAATAATGTTCCCTGTCAGGCGCAGTCTCGACTCTGGGCCCTCAGAACTTCCCCATGACACTGAGGTACATGTGTTTGTGGCTGTGACTTGAGAAAGACACCGGGCTCAGTTCAGGAAAACCCACATTGGCATATTTACGCAGTAGCTGCTATTCGCTTGGTTTAATGAACTCTTACAGACTCGTCTTGGGTATTGTATTAAACTGTGTAGCAGGGCGACACCCCCCCCCCCTTACAGGTCTGCTTTTTC
This sequence comes from Esox masquinongy, assembly GCA_016801175.1. Classification (NCBI taxonomy): domain Eukaryota; kingdom Metazoa; phylum Chordata; class Actinopteri; order Esociformes; family Esocidae; genus Esox; species Esox masquinongy. The sequence continues at coordinate 19,134 of JACXGI010013289.1, read as the reverse complement.
TTTTTAGAAGTGAATGGATGGGGTGAATTTAGTATTTTCTTCCCATCATTCATTTTTCTGTTTCTCTTTCTTTTCCTTGTCAGGTTTTCTCTCCAGAATATGCCCACTGGACGGCAGCGGTATGACCCTGACGACCCTGAACCTGACCTCTTCCAGCTCTGCCTCTGTGGATCCCAGCATGTACCTGACCAACAGCTCCCCAGGGATGCAGACCTACTCCGACTCGGCCATCCTGGCTGGAGGACCCTGGGCTGCCGCGCAGCCTTCTGACCGCCTGGGACTGGACAATGACTCTAGCCTGGCACGGGACCTGGCCAATCTAACCAGGTACAGGTTAATGGATGGACAGGACACTTTGTGATTCTGGCGTCAAAGCTCTAATTCTTCTAAGTCAGTTGTATGTACCTGCTTTTAGTGAGGAAAAAGCTAAAGGCAATTATGCAAAGCAATGCTAACTAGCGTCAACACAATGACCTGAAGTCACAGGAACAATTTCCTGAAATAGGTTTAGGAGGGTGGCCTGTCATCAGTATCTGATACAGCACGTCGTTCCCTAGAGATCAAAGCTCTGCCTGGTATTATTTCGACAATATTTAATTATGTCGGTGACAATTTAAAAACACATTGAACATTGTTCTCCTCTTCCTCCCAGGCTATCCAACATGTCGCTGTCTAACACCCCAGACGACAAAGGCTACCTGGGAGGTCACACTGTCTGGCAGGTGGTCCTCATCGTCTTCTTCACTGGGTCTCTGTCGCTGGTCACTGTCGTAGGCAACATCCTGGTGCTCGTCTCTTTCAAGGTAAATTCAAGTACTGACATGAAGTGCACTGCTTAAATGTGCATTCATTGGCATAATGTGAGTTAATTAGCATAAATTACTTCATGGTTGTGGTCACTTCCGAACCTTTCATGATATAGACAACTAAATCAAATTATCATGTTCATGCCATCATAAATGATCAATCATCTTTTTCTTCATCTATTGATCTATTCTGAATTCCCCTGCTCTTTGGCCATTAAAGCCAGAAGATCAACTTTAAAACATACTCCAACATATTCTCAAAAACATTTATAAAGTATAAACAATGACATTACCAGAAACTAGCTAAATTATTTTTGGGATTTAAGCCAGCCAGAGGATTACATTTTACTGCTCTCTAACTATTTAGTTTTCAAACTTGACCACCACAATAGCAACTCATGAACAATTCAACATAGACACTAAACAAACTTTCACATGTTCATCCTATCCAATCACTCATCATTTTATCTACCTAATGAAACATATTAATACTGTACATGCCAGCAAGCACACCATATTTACTTATTGTTTATAATGTCTTCCAACTCAGTTTCTGATTGGTTCAACATTGCTGTTTTTTAGTTTGTAATAAGACCTGTCAGTAATTGTTATGCTGAGTAGTGACACTTCAGTAATAAGGTTTGTCTAACTTCCAGGTGAACAAGCAGCTGAAGACAGTGAATAACTATTACCTGTTGAGCCTGGCCTTCGCTGACCTCATCATAGGTATTGTTTAAGTGTTTAAAATTCTTAAGGTATTTTATTGTATTTATGAAACACTGTCCCATTATTGCCTACTGAAATTGCCTACAATGAGTTTCACTTTGTTTTGTTCAATTTTACATTCAGTGTTTTGTTAATGCAATGTCTACTGTTGATGTAATGTTGGGGATTGAAACTTTAGTACACTGTTCTAACTCTAACTCTAGGCACCCTTTCCATGAACCTGTACACCACATACATCATCATGAAACAATGGGCCTTAGGGAATTGGGCGTGTGACCTGTGGTTGGCTATCGACTACGTGGCCAGCAACGCCTCCGTCATGAACCTCCTGGTCATCAGCTTCGACCGCTACTTCTCCATAACACGACCTCTGACCTACCGAGCCAAGAGGACCACCAAGAGAGCCCTGACCATGATCAGCATGGCTTGGACCGTGTCCTTCGTCCTCTGGGCCCCGGCTATCCTCTTCTGGCAGTACATAGAAGGGAAGCGAACAGTGCCGCATGGAGAGTGCTACATCCAGTTTCTTTCCGAGCCCATTATCACCTTCTGTACAGCCATTGCTGCATTCTACCTGCCTGTCACCATTATGACGGTTCTCTACTGGAGGATCTACAGGGAGACTGAGAACCGGCAGAGGGACCTGGCAGGCCTGAGGGGCTCAGGGAACAAGGCGGGACAGGGGGGCAGCCAGAAGGAGGAGGATGCCCAGGAGGAGGCCACTCCTATGGTCCCGAAGACGGGGAGCTCCCGGAGCTGCAGTAGCTACGAGCTGAACCAGGTCGGTCAGAAAGGCTCTGGAGGAAAGATGGCAGCGGGCCACTTCCGGTTCTGGCCACTTAGCAGGTGGTCCAGGAAGAAGGCCGTGGTGGGCGGAGAGCCAGAACACAGCAGCTCCGATAGCTGGAACAACAATGAAGGTGGCGGGGCCTCCATGGACCAATCAGATTCTGAGGAGGAGGGAGCAACAGAGTCGAGCCGAGCAATCTATTCCATTGTAGTTAACCTGCCGGGAATAAACCCCGCCCTTGGCAATGACCCTAACAACGAACCCCAGCTGACCTTTCCTGTGAACCAGGATGCTACGGAGGAAGATCCCCTCCGGCCGCCAGGGGGCAATAATAAGGAGAAGAAGATGTCATCCAAGACAAAAAGGGACAAAGAAGACAACAGCTACAACCAGCGCGCCTTCTCCAAGACCCCCGTCACTTCCTCGTCCTCCATGGAGACGTCCACCAAAACCCACCCAGGGGACTTGTCCACCTCCAAGTCCCCAAGTTCCACCGCGTCCGCCCCAATCTCCATGAAGGAAGCAGCCATGGCCAAACGCTTCGCCTCCAAGGCCAGGACCCAGATCACCAAACGCAAGAAGCAGAGTGTCGTCAAGGAGAAGAAAGAGAAGAAGGCAGCCCAGACGCTGTCGGCCATTTTGTTTGCCTTCATCATCACCTGGACCCCCTACAACATCATGGTGCTGGTCAACACGTTCTGTGACGAGTGCATCCCCGAGGCGCTGTGGGCATTGGGCTACTGGCTGTGCTACGTCAATAGCACCATCAACCCCATGTGTTACGCCATGTGCAACCTGACCTTCAGGAACACGTTCAAGATGATCCTACTGTGCCGCTGGCAGGACATCAACAAGCGCAACAAGCCCCAGTTTCAGCAGAGGCAGACAGTCGCCTTCCGGAAGAAAGAGCCCTTGTAGTGGTCGTCCACCTGGGCCAGCTGTAGCATTTAACAGGCCAGCTGTCCGCGCAGAGGGACTGTATGGGGGGGATGTCCAGATAGCAAGCCATGCGGCAGGCTATTCTCAAGCCGTCCACTATGACATGAGATGTTTCTCCGGGGTAGTTTATATGTAGGGAGGAGGCGAGGCGGTCACCGACTCAGTACAGAGACCTTGGACTTTGTGTGGGTATAATGTTTTGTACCGTAATGTAGTCCCTGCCTGTCATGCCGCAGACCCGGGGATAGAGTCGGTTGTGTGGCTACAGAAGTGCCCGACCTTTCTGGGCCCGATTTGTTATGGAAACCACAGAGCTGAACATATACGGTCAGGTCCCTCCGTGTTGTCTTCTACCTGGCAGAGCCGACTGAAGGGCCAGTCATTCGCGGCGACGCCGACAGAACAGACATGATAGACTGATCAGTGTGGCAGCCGACCCAGTGGAATGTTTCCGCACATTTAAGGGCTGTCAGATGTAACTGTTTCGACTGTTCTGAACGCATGTAGGTACGAAGGATCCACCACAGTCCACAGTACATCACACGGTTGCCTTTCCTGTTGGCCGACAATATTAAAACAATGAGATCAATAGGCGGCTATTAACTTTGTAAAAGTGTTGTACTTTCATGTAAAGGTGTAGTACTTTTATGTAAAGTTGCAGTACTTATATAAAGGTGCAGTGATTTCATGTAAAAGGTCCAGTACTTTCCAAGTGTCTGTGAGTGTTCTGCTCTTCTATTCCCTCCAATGAGTTTTGGTGTGAACTGTGTCAGTATATTTGTTTGTCTAGAAATCTGATTCATCATGACTTGAGCCAATCACCTCTACCTGGGATTTAATGTGTTTGGCTAATATTCTGTGTGGTCAGTGATGGTTTTATCAACGTGAAGTGATTACCATTGTGGTGGTCATAATCGTTGCACCAGGGGAGACAGTGTTGTAAATAGGGTTGCAAAATTCTGGTAGATTTTTCCTACTTCATCAGTTTTCCAAAAATCCTGGATGGAAGTTTCCATGGAATTGGGGCGGGGGGTGGATCATGTAAGTAATCTGCGATCCGGATTTCTGAAAAATCTGGGAGTTTTGGGAAAGGTACCAGAATGTTTAAACTCTAGTTGTAAAGCACAGGGCTGGTGTAGAAGCTGCTTATAGTATCCCGATAGCAGTTCGAGATTTTGTTTACATACTAACTGTGGGAGGACTTCTTTGGATGTTTGTGTATGATGCAGTTCTATGTTTATATAATTATTATAGATTTTCTATCAAATAATATGTCCACTGTCAAACTTTTTCACATTTACACAGTGATGGACAAGTTACATTGCAATAAAGTGAAATGTAATATTGTTGTATTTGACAATTACGACATTTGGGAAAAATGTGTGACCACAGATGTTTCTCATAGGGTTTTCATTATATTACTTTTGGAGAATAATAATTCTGTCTATGATTATTTCAAAACTAGTTGACTTGAGGAGCTTACCAGAACAATGCACCTCAAAATTTCTACTAGAGATTCTCCACCTATTGTTAAATACTGAGTTACACTGAAATAGTGGCCTGTACTGTTCATAAGTGATACAGCTAGAGATCATGTGCCTATTAGTATATACCTTTTCTGTCATTTAGTTGTCACCCAGAGTGACTGACAAGGACTGTAAATGCATACTTTTTCATCCAGGCCACCTGTGGGAATCTATTCCACTACCCTGGCGTTTTGAGAGCCATGGTCTTACAAACTGAGCTACACAGAACCAGATTGAGTGTTTCATAGATCTTATATATATAATATGCATCTAAAAATGTACAGTACCGGCACATTATAGTGTAAATCAAGCATTGGGTGTTGTCCATATTTTGTCCTGAAGACTGTTTCCATGTGGAGAATGTTAGGAGTGCAACAGCATCACCTAGTGGTTTAAATGTAGTGTGTTATGTATTGTATGTTTGGTCCCATATGAACTACCGTGTACCAGCATCCACCCAGGGGCGGACTTCGCTATTTCAGGGATTTCAGCTGCAACGGGGACCCAGCTGACCATGGTAATCATTAATGTGTTGAATAACACTATGTGTGGATTCCATATTTAAACATTTTCTGAAGTAAAACATGTAGATGAAAGATATATTTTACATTGTTGTCTAAAAAAAAATCCTAGCAGGTAATTTCTGAGAGAATAGGTTAGTCTTTCGGAGATTGGGCACTGACATTTTCATATAAACTCTAAAATAAATTGCTAAGTCCGCCCCTATGAAGATGGTGTGTTTTTCCAGGCCTGTTTTGTGCTGCCATTCCACTCCCTCGACACCGTTTTACTTTTTAAATGAGAGAGTGGCATGTAGTTGCACTACAAACAGACGAGTCTGAAGAACCAGTACCTCCAGGATTCCGCAGATGACTTTTGTGAAACCTGTGTGCTAAGTTTCTTTTTCTGCTATGGGAATTGTAATATTATTGATTCTGTATTAATCATAATATGATAATATGTTGATTTTGCTAAAATATAGATATCTGCAATCACAAAATTGCAGAATCCTCGAGAAAATGAAGAACACATTGAAAAAAACGTTGACGTGAGTGTCTTCTCTGTGGTGCCCCCTGGTGTGCTTAGCTGGAGTGATTTCCAGTAAACTGATTAAAATCTTTGTTGATGTGAATGTATTATTCGATTTCACTATTTGACCAGGGCATATGTTGTTGCACTTTCAGTTTTCAAAGAGTTTGAAGGAGTGTTCTATTTTTCAAATGTTAACATTAATTTTACAAAAGAATAATACCATATTATGTATTTATCACACCCTGTATATAATGATGTGCAGGTTCATTTACGTTTTTGATTTAAGAAACTCCGGGTGTTAATTACGACTTCGAAGTGAAGCATATTCTCTATGTAGTGAACCATATAGGAGGATCCACGAATATGCTTCATCAGTGTGCTGAAATGTTTGTTTCTTTGATATGCTTATTTTGTAGGAAAAAAAGTTAAACTGTTTAATTGTTGTCCTTAGGGCACCATTGGAAATGTATTCCCTTGACTAAAAAGTTAAACTATTTTTCAATTAATTAATAATAAATGAATGCTTTTCCAAAACAACATTGTAAAGTGAAGGTTTTGTGTTAGCATTCTTTCTGTTTCTGTACATTGATATAGACAGAAAAGTTACAATAGACATGAACATTTTTTTGTGTTTAAGTCTGAAGATTTTAAAGAGCAACTGCCACCGGCTGATTTGGCTGTATTGAAATGCACCTGTCCGACGAGAAATGTCTTGGGAGTGTGGTTTAATGTGATTGCCTCCTGGCATGGCGGGGACACACCGACCGGTCAACTGTTTCTACCACAATCGTACAAATCATATACAGTTGTACTTTTGTCAAGGGCAGTGACGTAGCCGTTATTGGTGCAAACTGTTCAGCAATGGTCACAAGTAGGCACTATTAACTGCTAACATTTGTAGTACTTGATCTAAAATATGGTCGATGTTATGCTACAACAGGCCTTAAAACGCCAAGGAATACAATATTTACGTTTTTGATTTAAGAAACTCCGGGTGTTAATTACGACTTCCAAGTGAAGAATATTCTCTATGTAGTGAACCATATAGGAGGATCTACGAACATGCTTCATCAGTGTGCTGAAATGTGTGTGTGCTGAAATGTTTTAAGGAATATTTGGGCATTTCGTTCAGCTTCGAAAACGATATCACTGCAGTGTGATATCTAGCCACAATTAGGATTAGCCACAATTAATGGAATATGCATTTTGCGTTCAAAATGAAGGTAAACAATGTAATTATGCCATATTTTTATGTTGTAAATTAATGATTGTTTTTAATTATACATGTTCGGACAATATCCCAACCTTGTTATCTTATTATCTAGTCCAAATGTCACATTAATTAACTTTTTTAGTCGTCTTCCAAAGGTTTACTTTTATTCTAAGGGTGAAACTCAAATTCCACTATTGTGGCTAAATCTTATTGTGGCTATGTTCGAACGAGTCAGATTCACGAGCCTGTTGAGCCGCGTCGACTTTGAGGTGAAGCCATGCCACACGTGGCTAGGAGTTAACGTAATTGTAATTTAACCCGACTACCCTGTATTATGGTGACGCAATCACGGAGACTGCTCGTTTTCAATGAGATTAAAGAGTTGGTTGTCGCTGCATTTGCTCTTTTTAATTATACAACTTTTTTGATCTCTTGCTTTTAGGTCTCAGTTGATTTGCAGTATTTTCCGCAGTATCTCTTTTTCCAGTGGTCAAATTAACTCACATGACTGGTCCAAAAAGAACTTCCATTGCTAGCCTACGGTATAGGTATGCTTCACCTTTTCAGAATTAGAAGTGATTGGACATGGGATGAATATTGTAAATACATGGCATAACACACTGCTATGAATTGATCGTCCTCTTTACTGCATTACTTTTGACCGGGCAGTATATGGCTCGAGTGCACTAATAAGGAATAGGGTGCCATTTGGGAATCTTGATAGATGATGTGGTCTGATAATGTTATGATTCTGTTTGGTCATGTTTAAGAAATCCACAGTCTATGTTATTTAATTTTGATAATGATATGATTGACTTCTGGTACTAAGCCATAACATCTGATGCTTGCAATATTTTATATGTTTAAAATGTAAATTTGCTTTGTTCGTTTTCACCGGATTGACACAAACTGCATGTTCTGTTTTTTATGATATGTTGATTTCATGCTTTTGTTCCCAGTAAACCACCTCTGAAGTCACTCATTTAAATGACCAATCATTTGAAGGATTTTTAGATGTCATTTTATCACAGGAGAATAAAGTGTAATACTGTGAAGTTCCACTGAGTGTCGTTTCCTGTCACTATTTATTCTGTCTACTGTCCGACTACCGACACACACACAAGGCTACACATTCACACGTGGGTACGCGCACACGACGTGTAGCTAATGTAGATCGCACCACAGACTTATATTTAATAATTTTCTAAAACTTATCTCACATTTTTTAAAAACATATATTTTGCCAGATAAAAGGGAATCCACATTATTACATGTATTTAGGGCATAAAAGCTCATTTAACTGTAATTTCAAAACATTTGGAAATATTTGTTTTCACTGCAGTGGTGTTAAAACTCCAATCCGGTTAGGCTGCTAAATTATCCATGGTCATTCTAAAATAACTGCATAGTGAGATATTAAATCACGATTATGATATAACTTAGATTTTGATGATATGATATGATTTAGATTTTGTGTTCGACATAGGATAAAGATGTGGCTCGATATTTGGTTTATTATGAAGATCGGCGGAATGTGCACAGAAATAATCTGTGATAGCGGTATACATACATATTAGTAGCGTTCGATGTGCGTTCTATCAAATAACCACTAGATGTCATTATTGAATTGAGTCTCTAATTCACAATCTACGTCAATAAACCTGTTTAGATTACTTCTGTAATTAAAAGGGGCCTTTTACGTTGATACTTGGTTAAAGAATATAACTCAATTCATAAAATGTGTGCCAGGAATGTCAGAAAACTGAGCACACCAAACTTTATTTTACAAATTAAAACATGACCACAGATCAGAACGTGTCCCAGAAAGCCTGTAAGAAATCAAGCAGCTGATTAAAGGGCGTGTTTTATGGATGATGTTGGCCGGTTGCTGCCAACTTCTTGAAGGCAACATGAAGTAACAAATTGGAATTCACAAGGCAAATATTCATGTAAGAATCATCCTTCTTTATCTTCCCATGATGCCAACGCCACTCGCCGGAAGTTGGTAGTAGTATTAAAGCGAATGTGTTTGGTATGGCTCTGGTTGACCTGGCCTAGGACACCACGCAATGCAAAACTTTTTTTTATTTTTGTTTCACCTTATTTCTAAACAGGTAAGCCGACTGAGAACCAGTTCTAACAATGACAACCTGGTCAAAGGCATAACGATTTCCAGCCAACACTAATTTACCCATAAGTACAATCGAAAACACGATGTACTAAAACCAGACAGAGCTATGTGACGGTTAAGGCTGTATGCACATGCTGTTGAATATGTCGCATGCTTAGTGAGGATGAACACATTTGATTAATTTAGCTAGAAGCCCAGGTAGTTATGCTTGTGGCTTGAAAACTTCAGCAATAATTTGAAAGTGGTCTGCTCATTTTGGGATTTGGGGGAGTGAGAAAAATCTTCAGGTAATTTCTGTTCCATAAAAAATATAGGCGTTAATGCCTTAGTAGGAATAAATTGCTACAATAAATGTGTACGTAGCTAGATGGGTAAACTTCAGGATTTGTCTTCATGTTCCTGACCATTTGAGACTTTGGAGCTCAGCTTTGCTTCTTTTCTAACTTTTGGCCATGTTAAATTTTTTTGTAATTTTCCTTGACTTTCATTGACACCGCACCGTTCTTCAACTGACAAACACCAATAGCAGATTCCAAAAGCCAACACGAAACCTGGAATCAAGACTAGACCCAAGACGAGGCAGAGCTGTTATGCCTGCACAAATGTGTTAAAACACCCATCTGTCCAATTGTCCCAATACTTTCGGTGCCTTTGTATATACGTATATGTGTAATGTACTTTTTTTTTTCTCCAGACCCTTTCCGTGAGCAAAGTATCCAGAGGAGCTGAACCAGTTACCATGCGTACCATCCAGACTGTAGAGAACCAGGTCCCCATGCTGAGGGAGAACATCGTTAGAGCAACCTTCACCAGGAGAACATTGGCTGTATCCAGTCTGAATAGGAACAACCACTGTCCCCGTCACAGGCCCTTTCACAGCCCCCATCACAGCCAAACTCCCTATCACACCCCACGTCAAACTCCCAGACGAACCCCATACTACAATCCCCGCCACACCCCACGTCAAACGCCCCGCCTCAGTCCCGGTCGTACGCCCCGCCACACTCCACTTCAAATGCCCTGCCTCAGTCCCGGTCGTACGCCCTGCCTCAGTCCCGGTCGTACGCCCCGCCACACTCCCCGTCAAACGCCCCGCCTCAGTCCCGGTCTTACGCCCCGCCTCAGTCCCGGTCTTACGCCCCGCCTCAGTCCCGGTCTTACGCCCCGCCTCAGTCCCGGTCTTACGCCCCGCCTCAGTCCCGGTCTTACGCCCCGCCTCAGTCCCGGTCTTACGCCCCGCCTCAGTCCCTGTCAAACTCCCTATCAAACACCCTACCTCACACCCTGTCAAACTCCCTACCACAGCTCTTATCAAACGCCTTACCACAGCCACTTAACCCATCATAGCGGCACTTCCCTCTACAGCCCCTACCTCGACATGAAGCCCCAGCAATACCCCAGTCAACAGCTGCCTCAGCCCTGCAACAACACTCCTCTCTACAGCCTTCGTTTCACCCTGGAGCCCCACCAGAGTCCGTCTCCCCCGGAGCCATGCTCTTCCCTTCCCTGGCCGCGTGCACAGTGCAGGCAGCAGACGGGGAGCTCTACTGAGCATGTCCACAAAAAACCTGTTTTCACCGAGCCTGTCCCAGTGGCCCCTGCGGGCTCCTCCCCCTCTTGCTGCTCCTCCAGAAACGGCAGACTCTGCTTGTTGTGCTGGGGCTCAGATGGATGGGGAGAGAGGGAGAGAAATCAGGCGCATGAGTGTGATGGAGGAGGGGGAGCGCAAGAGCATTGGAGAGAGCATGCGCGGGGACGAGAGAAAGAGCAGGCACAGGGAGGAGGGGGTGAAAGGAAGCAGGCACAGGGAGGAGGGGGTGGGAAGGCGCAGGCGTATGTCTCCTCAGCATCGTTGCTCCTCTCACCGTCGTCACCGGAAAGCAGCAGCATCGACCCACGATCCCCAGAAACAGCCTCGCAGAGACCTAGGAGACGGCACAGTGGCAGAGAAAACCGCAGCGTTCGCGGTCGGTGGCATGGCTTTAGTCTCGGCGCCAGGGTCAAAGAGAAGTGGAGGCTGAGATCCATCGCCATGGGAAACCAGGAGGGGAAGCAGAAGAGGGGGAAGGACGGGGAAGGATGCGGACAGAACGCAGCGGACGATACGATCGGAGGGCCTCGCGACACAGACGGCACAATGAAAGGTTTTCACAACGGCAAGAAATCCCAGGGAAAACAGGGCAGAGCGGAGGAAAAGATCAAGCGGAAGAAGGAGAAGGAGGCTAGGTCCTCCATGTTCTCCATCCGGAAGAGGAAGACTCTGAAGGGGAAGGGATCGACCGGAGGCTCCAGGGAGGATGTCCTGTCCTCTCAGAATGAGCTGGACTCCGCTCACTCCATCAACACCAAAACACCAGACCTGTCTCTGTCGGCAGACGAGCTGGGCCAGTCGGACACAGAGGGACCGCCGGAGCATGCCAACCGCGGTAGTCACGGCGTCGTGACAGCGAGCGCGCAGCCCGCAGTGAGGACTCAAGCTGACCCGGGCAAGCGGGAAGAGGAGGACGGACAAAGGAAGAAGAGCAGCTCCGGATCGGACACGGATATCTATAGCTTTCACTCGGCTGCGGAGCAAGAGGATTTGCTCGCTGACATCCAGCAGGCAATTAGGCTGCAGCAGGGGGTGATTATCTCCACCGCTGAGCTGAGTGAGGAGCTGGGTTGGGGTGAGGGGTGGAGGAAACGAAGCCCTGACGAGGTTATAGCTACACCCAGCCCCCCTGAACCGAGCCCCCCCGAGCCTCCCGCTGCCCCAGAGGCGGCCCCTGTCACTCGCCGGGAGAGCGGCCTGCTTTCCAAACTGCGCCTGTCCCTGGATGGGCCACAGGAGGAGGCGGAGGAGGAGGAGGTGGAGACAAAAGCCCCCTCTGCTACCAGGGAGCTAAATGGGGAGCCGAAAGGGGCTGAAACAGAAACGTCCCTTTGTGCCTCCTCCTCTGGGACAAAGGAGGCACTGGAGGAGGTATTGAGCCACCATGAGGAGAACAGTAACAATCAGCCCCTGTCTCACCCCCCCACTGCCAAGGCAGTTACCAAGACAACCAGCGCTACCAGCTTCCCAGACCTCACAGCCTCTTTCGAGAGCGCAGTGGAGTCTCCCCTCAGAGACAGGGAGGTGTTGGAGGAGGTGGAGGAAGGGGAGGAGGTGCTGGAGGAGGATCTGGACATGGCGCCCCTATCCGTTGATAGCCTCAGTCACAGCGACGCGACGACCAGCCACGAGGACTTGTGCCCGAGTGCCGGCAGCACCTCCGAGGCCGAGGGGAGGGTGAGGGCCTGGGTTGGCGCCGGACTGGGGGCGGCGGTCAGCGCCGAGTCCCTGGAGTGTCTTGGTCGGGGCGACCCGAGCTGCTCTGAGCCCGCCGACGACACCCTGGTCCTCCAGCGGAGGAGGAGCAGCGTCTTCTCCAAATGGCCGTCTCAGGAGAGCCCGTGTCTGGCCACGCGCCTCTTCAAGTCCACCCGGTCCTCCGCCGTCCCCTCCCCCAACCACTCCTCCACGTGTTCCAGCCCCACGGTCAAACCCTACCCTCCCATCTTCCCCTCCTACATCAAGACCACCACCCGACAGCTGTCTGGCTCCGGCTCCCCGTGCCCCTCGCCCTCCCAGAGTCCCCTGTTCCATAGGCGATGCCACAACCTGGGCCACCGCACGGGGAAGCGCCGGGTCAGGCGGGAGCGCTCCCACAGCATCGCCGGGCTCCTCAGCCGGTCTGCAGACTGGACCGAGGAGCTGGCGAGGGAGCGGCCCGCCAAGGCTGGGTCTGCTGACTTTTTGGAGGGTTACGGGGGGTCAGAGGACAGGCTGAGGGGGGTCAGTCAATCCCTGTGCGCCACGCGGAGGTCCTCCTGTGGTCAGGTGTCCACCTGCAGCTTCCATGATGTCTTCACTGGTGAGTTGTTGTTGCTGTTGTCTGCATCAAAGCTGTTCTGTAAACAAAGCACAGTGTAGGCAGGGCAGATGTTTGTTTGTTCACCTCCCTGCTGTTGTCTTTGTGTTGCCGGCTGCACGTTTTGGAGTTCCAGTTTCATAGACGTAACTGTCACGTTGCCTATCAGCCAGTTACCACCTCATCTCAATCAGCATTAACTGATCCAGTCGTCTTTAGTAGCCATCTGTAATCAGACTAGTCTTATTTTGATCAGTATCATTATGTTGATAACTATCATTTTGTTCCGCTCTGAACACTGAAGTTATTGAATCTATCTAAACATTTCAGATTTAGTATAGTTAGGTATTTGGCACAGACAGTTGATGTTCATTGTGTCTCTATGTACTTAGCATAAACAAACACCAGTGGCTGTTGTGTGTTTCGGTCTGTTGGCAGAAAGGGACTCTCCAATTCAATGTTGTTTTTGTTCAGAAGTGTTTTACAGTCTTTATCAGCTAGCTACTAGCTCAAACTGGTCTCAGGGTAATTGATGTGCTGTTTGTGTGCCGTTTCCCAAAACACATTTGTTTATATAGGGCCCGTAGCGCAGTGCACTATGTAGGGTCGAGGGTGCCATTTTGGACACAACCCTAGTCCCCCTTGGAGGGCAGGCTATTTGGCATTGAGAAAGCTTGAGAGGCAGTTTTTATTTTTGTATACAACACCAGTACCTGATTCAAACACAAATAGTGTACACACAGCACACGGCTTCACTCAGTCAGGAGCGTTTGGGGCAGCTTTTTACCCCAGGGAACCGAAGACACACCGATGCCTGATGAGTAAACTGTCATTGTGAAGTGGTTCCCCGGTATTTCCTTCATGCTACCTTACCTCCCTCAGAGAAATCATACGTAGGATTTAAAATGCATTAGACTTCCAGCTGGAACAGAATGCTAAAGGTTGAAAGATGCTTGTTTGCTGTGGCTGGATAGCGTTCTAGCTGGATTCCCTAAGGTGGTACACGCGCACAGACTCTGCTGTGCAGTACGCGGCTTGTCAGTAACTGGGAAAGAATGAGTAAATGTCCCGAACATGTCGGTGTTTGAAATGTGACTCCAGTGGGAGTTACTGCTGTTTGTCCCCACTGGGTCACTGTATAGGGGATGTGTTATGTGTGTAAATCAAGTCGGCTCTATGAATCCCCTGATTTTAAATTAGTCCAGCAAGGTGACGACAGAATAGTAATGTCCTGAACATGGCTAAAGCCATTACTCTTGTGTGTTTTCATGTTCACTTGCTTTCTGCAGGGTCAGCCTGGAATCCCACTGTCAAAGAGAGAAATTCTGCTCCAGGGCTTTTTCAGGTTGGGATGCAAATGATTCACTCAAAGGTGACATTGGCTTGTTCACAAGAAATTGCTCTATTGGATAAAAGTTTGTCTGTGTTAGATAGAAATTAAAGCCATTACTGGACCAAACATCTGTCACTCCCTTGTTCCTGTTCCACTAAAGAGCTTGGTGGGGATTTTGTTAGGCCTGTATGTTGGCAAATGGAGAGCAGGCAGATGACTAAAAAGCAGTGTTTCCATTTAAATTAATTTAATATTTAGCTTGAGCTGTAATCTGCAGCCAATGTTTTTTTTCGGAGTGTCAAACTGCACGGACACACTCGCACAAATACACACTTTCTATGAGCTGTCGTCTGTGGCTGTTGGATTGTTTTTTTTTGTGTGTTTTTCTGGGTGGCATCTCCATTGTGACGTGATGTTTTTGTGTGTGGTGAGGGGAGTGTTAGACAGCATGCTGCATTACATCAACAGGAATAACGAGCCTCTTGGACACTCTCTGCCCCCCCTCCCTCTCTCTCTAGCCTCTGTCTGCATGATGCAATGCAGGCTTCTACTGTAGCGCAGAAACTGTTTATCAACAGCACTTTTTACTTTAGAATGGCAGCTTCGATTGCCCGGGAAGAAACCTGGCTGACAGAACAGCACTGGGCAGCGTTCTGGTTTCCTCGCCGTGGGCAATACCTTAAGCCTCTTTTCTGATCATCTGAGGGGAAAACAACGGTCGCTTCGTGTGAAGCACTGGAGAGACTAATGCATGAAGTACTTGACTAGTGAAATTTTCAACTGCTGTTAATTACACCAAGCTTGATAAATGAGAGCATTTGTGACAGACTGGAGAGTTTATAATTTCTCTGATTTGGTTACATGATTAATTTACTCATCCGTGTATCCCGGGAGGGTAATCGTCTCTGATCCAGTAGCATGCTGTGGTTCATCATAATGGCTCCAGGTTGACAGTGTCAGTGTCAAGATGTTACTTCCTGACTAACTGAGCTAACAGTTCATGAGCTGCTCTGTGACCACCCTCTAAAACAGCGCTCTCAGAGCTATCCAACAGAGGGCCCTGTGTCTACCGATTTTCCCTCTTTTAATTGGTGTCCAGTTCTCAACTAATCACTAACCTTGATTCAACAGTCAAAGACAGAAGAAAATTCACTTGATTTTTGGTAAGGAGTTAGACTTCTGTTCTCTAATATTATGACTGTACCCCACCTCTGATATTAGAACTGTACTCCTCTCTAATCCAGTCTAGCTATGATGGTCCAATCTCAACTCCTTTGCCGTCAAGCTATTTTCACTTTAATCCTCAGAGAGGCGTGAGGAGCGCTCCAGCTTCTTAAGCAGTGGCTCACTCCAAAACACTGCCTTACCTGCGGTGGGGTTTACAGAAGTGACATGCCGAATGCAGCAGTGGATTCATTAGGGCTTATCCTTAAACATTCCCTATTCTGACTGTCCTGTATCTGTTCTACACGATAACGTGTCCGTCTGAAACATGCCGCCCCTGAGCCGAGCCAATCAAATCGGTGACAGTTCAGTGATGACGTGATGACCGTGCCATACAACGTACTGTTGCTGTAGTTAGGAGGCCGTTGAATCAGTGCTCTTCATTGGCCTTATTAAGACTCCCAAATGGGCTCACTATTGTCTATGTAGTGCACTACTTTCAACCAGAGCCCTGGTCCTGTAAATAGGGTGCCGTTTAAGACTGGCTGTGACCGTAGACAAACAGCAGGGAGGTTATGAGGCCATTTATCATTGCTCTGTTTGCGGCCTGTTGACGCATTAACCCAATGGACCGGAGGTAATAGAATTAGGCTGGTTGGTTCGGCGGTCAAACGACACGGCAGTGGAACTACACCGCCCAACTCCTAAATGACTGCCACTATATGCCTGACCAGGGCCCAGCGCCACAGGGAACTGCTAAGCTGTTAGTGCACAATGTAGAAGATGGGGTGTGATTTGGGAGGCTGGCAGAACAGTGCCACTAATGGGCTTTGCTAGAGCCGAGTCTATTGATTCACCTTCCTTGTGAAACTGACGGGTGTTTCTCCTAAAGCAGTGCCAGCGTGCGGACGCCTGCCATGCTGTCTCTCAGATACACGGCCTTTAGAAAGTCTACACCCCCTTGCACCTTTCCCAGTTTTGTCATTTCACTGGATCCAAGTTACATGAATGTAATTTCATTTCACAATAATACAAACGAGTGTGGACTTCATGGTGTGTATGTAAGTAGGAACAAGAATGATAATTTTAAATGCACAAAACTCTGCATTGACATGACAACATTTGACAATATTCCACAGGGTGTAGACTTTCTATCGGTAATGTATGTTAATAGTATGTACCTCCTGTCTTCACCCAAATCCTAAACTCCTCTAGTTGTTGTAAAGAAGCTTCACCTTCAGACATTCATTAATCCGTATGTCATGTGGTTTTTGTACCATTGGAGGAGAGAGTCATCTAGATGATTATGACTCATTCCCCGAGTTAAAGATAGGGCTGGAAATTCGCTAAGCACTTGTTATTCAATACAGAGGATCTAGAGAGTTTCACTGGGGGTCTGGAACGCATGCAGACACACACCACAAACACATAACCACCACCCCAAAGATACTCATGACATCAGCAGACGCTACAATAGAAATCTTTAATTGAATGCTTTGAGTGGG
The DNA here is from genome assembly GCA_016801175.1 of Esox masquinongy. Lineage (NCBI taxonomy): Eukaryota > Metazoa > Chordata > Actinopteri > Esociformes > Esocidae > Esox > Esox masquinongy. The sequence goes on along the minus strand of JACXGI010013289.1, from coordinate 2,079 downwards.
ATGCTAAGCTGTCTTGTGCATTTCTATTAAGCTGTGACAGTTTTTTTTACAGTTTAGCAGTGTTTGATTTCACGGTGAGTTGAAGCAAGGCAGTTAGATCAATGCCGCTGTGTAGGTGTGTGGGCGTGTCGGTCCCGGTGGGCGTGTCGGTCCCGGTGGGCGTGTCGGTCCCGGTGGGCGTGTCGGTCCCGGTGGGCGTGTCGGTCCCGGTGGGCGTGGACGCACTTTGCCATCAAAAGGCTTTGTTATTGAAATGAGCGTAAATTTCTAACTCTTTCTTATTAATATTTTATGTATTTTAATTAAATGTGATAGTTTTTACTGTGTCTTGTCGGTAACTGTTCTGTACTCTTTAATGTGTTTGTTTTATGAGGATCCCAAGAAGAGTAGCTGCTGTATGTGCGATAGCTTATCTAAATAAACAGTTAACATGCTGGATTTTGGCAGACATACTGAAGGTTGGAAAGTGTAGGGCACGCCCTTTGGACAAGCTGTTCATGCAGCAGGCAGATGCTGCATGTTATAACTATATAAATGTCACCCTTAATGGCGCTGATGTATTCTACTATATAACTTATTTTACTGTGTCTTTGTAACTCTAGGGCGCACCCTGTTGGAGAAGCTGTTCCTGCAGCAGGAGGATGCCCAGCCAGAGGAGGCTGAGAAGCTGTGTTCCAGGATCCTGGCGATGGGTCTCCTTCTCCCCTTCACAGACTGTTTCCGAGAGACCTACGGAGGATCCAACCCACAACTCGCTGCACCATGCAAGTTCCACGTAAGTCTAACAGTCATTTTTTCTTTAATTCTACTGCTCAGCTTTCTCTCTCCACCTTCTGTTCCCCCCTTCATTTCTCACCTCTACCTTGAGGATATTTGCATGATATGATTGTCTTGGATGGTCTGATTTAATATAATAATTTGAACAAAACAATTACATGATTTGCGAGAAAACCATTATTAGAGAAATATCCATTCACATTAACATTCTGAAATCAGGCTACCTGATGGGACTTGGAGTTGATTATTAGTTGGTTCTGAATAATATGGCTTCTTCAAAGAGCTTTTTTAGGGAGGCACTCTGACTCACCCTCACCATCTGCCGAGTGTTTTGGATAGGATGTGGACTACATTTCCCAGCAGTCTTTGCCTGTCTGAGTCATTGCTATTTGAGCAGCAGCATCATTGTGGATGTTCTTCCTCTGTCTGCTGCGATCCTCTGTTGCCATTGGTTACGGCAGCTGCTTTGGCCGTCTAATCATGTAAATGGCTGGGGGTATTGTTTTGGATGTATTCATGTTTTGTGTTGATGTAATCTGGGCTCTCTCAAACTGTGCTAATGGCTCAGCTGGTACACTTCTAAACCAGAGGTGTCCTTAAACCAGTTCCTGCAGTGGGGTAAGTTCAGAAATGCTCCGTCGCTTTTTAGTCCCCTCTATTGATTTCCTATCATCCTCGCAACATTTAGCCAAGCCTTGATGCAGATATTTTATACCAATTGTTTTTTGGAGACAAAAAAGTAGAAGCAGTGCCCTCCTAATGGTGGTGCTGGGAGATTTTAATATAAATGTTTAATACATTTTGTGATCATGCAGTGGGGTCACAGTGAACCTTGTGGTGATGCTGTGGGGTCACAGTGAAACCTGTGGTGATGCAGCGGGGTCACAGTGAAACCTGTGGTGATGCAGCGGGGTCACAGTGAAACCTGTGGTGATGCAGCGGGGTCACAGTGAAACCTGTGGTGATGCAGCGGGGTCACAGTGAAACCTGTGGTGATGCAGCGGGGTCATTGTGAACCTTGTGGTGATGCAGCGGGGTCGCAGTGAACCTTGTGGTGATGCAGCGGGGTCACAGTGAACCTTGTGGTGATGCAGCGGGGTCACAGTGAAGGTTGTGACGGTGCATTGTCACTCTGGCAGTATGTCAGTGACGGGGGTCCAGCCTCATTGAATATCTGCTCTGCTGTGTTGCGGTCAGTAACACAACCTGACGCGGCTCTGCTCTGCTGTGTTGCGGTCAGTAACACAACCTGACGCGGCTCTGCTCTGCTGTGTTGCGGTCAGTAACACAACCTGACGCGGC